>JBBPKS010000111.1:0-21676 GCA_038089355.1 Pulveroboletus ridleyi | reverse complement strand
ATGAGAACAAAGGGATGCTGAGTAATCATATAGAAACTAAAAGAACATGAAAGAACAAATGGCTGACTGATTGTTGAGTCAGCAAGCCAATAGCAAAAGGGGCTTAGTTGGTAAGTGAGAAATGTTCTGGAAGAAGGGAGAAGGAACAAGTATGTGGTGGGAGGAACTACAGGCTCAGCATAATGAGAACCAAGTGAGAAGGGATAAGTCTGGTAATAGAAGAAAAAGATGTAACCATAGACACGAATTGTAACATGAGATGGATGCTTGGTCTTCCCTGTATTTTCTGAGACAGCATGTTGGGTATGGATGACTACAACATCATTTTCCAAGTCTGTCTCCATGTTCAAGGATGTGCTTTTGGGAAAGGCACACCTAGAGAATCTTGGTCAGTAGCATATAAAATTTTATATATCACATATGTGTTCCACCAAGCCAGTGTAGCATGTGTCCAGTTATTGGTTTCAGCGAACATCTGAATGATTAGTGATGCCATCTGCTCCAGATCCATTTGCCCAATGTGCATGGACCATTGAGGTGCAGTACTTAGAGTAAAATACAGCTTCATATATGATCAGCTAGTGAATGTCTTCAGTTGAGTGAGAACACGCTACTACATGTACATATGTGGTGATTTCAGGGGTCACCTTTGTCAGACCCCATAGACAATTCTTTGATGGCCTAGATGCATTGCCAATGGTTATGTCAGTCACTGCAGCCAATGGGCCAATAAAAAGATGTGTGTAAAACTGTAGAAACTAATTAGAGCAGCCAATTGAAAAAGATACAGAGACTTACCTAAAATACTGCATGGCTGTGAAACAGACCCTTCAACCTGTCATCTGGATTGTAGACACCATCTTCTACAAAGATGGTAGGCCAGTTGCTTGCTGTGGCTTTGATCTGGCCATCTTGAAGTGCAGTCATGGCACTGCAACAGGTTAGCATCCACGCCAGCAGAAAGTTTGTATGCATGCATTTGGATCTTCATTGAATATCACTAGCTTTTTGCGTGGGCAAAGCATGTGTGCAATCTGGGAGTGATTGAAACTGTGATCAGACTTGTCCTCCTTTTTTCCAATCGGAGGGTTGAGTGGGTCATGGGCAAGGGTTAAATATGTCAGCCCAATGTGTTTGATGGTGCTGACATCCATTGACCGCTGTTCACCCATTCCCCTTGTGAGCTGCATAGAAAAGACTAGTTAAATATGCATATATGTATGAATAGATGCCTACCCATGTGTAAATATCTTGAAGTTCCTTTGCATCGAGTTGGTTTGGCACCTCCAGATCGGCCCACAGACATGGCAAATGGAGTAGCATTGCATAATAAAAATCTAGTTGATGGAGCATGTCCTCCTCCCTGTTAAGCTGGTGGTTATTGACTTGTATACTGGAACATATAGAAGAGATTACTTACATGTTTATTTTGCCATCATAGCCACTATTATACTTCAAACCAACACTCAATGCAAGTCATGGTGAGTCAAATAGATGTGCAAGGCATACGAGCTTTCAGGAAGAAAGCTTATATGCCTCTTCATCTGAATACTTTTTTTTGGCTTTTCTAGACAACGTTGTCAGTATACACAATTGAGTAAATAAGCTTACTTGATCTTTTTCTTGCTTGGGATGACCAACATTTCATTAGCTAGGTTGGCCTTTCATTTATTTTCAACGGCAGAGTCACTATCTGCAGGCAGCGTGAGCAGTAGAGCAGGATCAATAGGGATGTCAATGTTGGCCATGGATGGTACTAGAGAGAGATGGTTAAAGTTAAGGTTCAGTGGCTACATCACAGTTTTGGCTCTATTTGGGCAGCCCCTCCCCACTCCCCACTGGTTCGTGTGACTGTGGCTACACTATACTATACTTTAATATACAGATTCCCCTACACCTCTGATGGCTGAGCTCTTCTGCCCATCTTGTGGCAGAACAGTTAAGGGTTAGCATGGCCTTTCCCTATACATGGCTGTTGGTGCCCCCTGTTAGAACCAGGGTCTCCAGGAGGTAACTCTGGAACTCCAGAGTTTGAGCAGGACTTGGCTTCACCATGTGTGGTGTGCCCTTGTCACAACTCCAGGAATTTCGGAACGGATGAAAGAAGTCAGTCCAAGCAATGAAGGTCGAGGATGATTCAGAAGAAAGTCTTGGAGACTCAAGGGGGTCAGAGTGAGCTTGGGAGATTATCCAAGTCGATATTCAAACTGAAGTATCTACTACAAGTGTGGAGACTTATATATGGGAGTAAAACATAGGTCTTACTAATAATCCGGAGTGTGGATGCTAAGTGTACCGGAGCTGTGCTTCTACGTGGAGCACAGAGATGGAGGGTGAACTGGGACGAAGCTAGTGGCTATGTACTGTAAGTGAAGAATGGAATGTAATGCTAAGAACAAGGAATACTAAATACAGGGGGTCCAAAGTGTCAGGGATGTGGACTCATCAAGAACACACCAGAAATCACAGGAAAGAAGTCCAGAGTTGGGTCTGGAGTTAAGTCTGGAGTTCCAGATTGACGGATATGACACCCCCCCAAAAAACCTAGGCCTGCAAGATTTACTGTGGGAATGTCAGAAGCATGCTAAAGTGAGAGCTGAGGAAGAATAACAGTGGTCTCAACTTGAAGCTCAAACATAGGCAGAATGCCAGTGGCTTGAGAGTGAGCAGGACACCATATGAGCACAGCAACTAGCTGATTTTCAGCAGTTAGTGGTCAGTGCATTCTCTTATGCACACTTATAATCATTATTTACCATTTTATTTAGTTTGATGGGCCTGATTTGGGTGAGGATGTTGAGTGACATCCATCAGGCCTTTCCAGTTGCAGCTGTCACCTCCCAAGGCATTTTTGTGATGAGCCACCACCTTTGCCTAGTCCATACTGATGGTATGCACAGCAGATCAGCCGAATTCAGATGAACTTGGCAATGTTGTGGATGTCATGGACCAGGAAGTCATGATGGATACATCTGCTGATGATCTCTCTCAGCACTTCTGCATGGAACATGACACTCACAACATGTTCCATGAATATCATGATGACTTCCCAACATACAACCTGGCAGATACGACTGCTCTGAATCACCTTTGCAATGGTTCGATGTTTCACAATGAACCTAGCCCAAATCTCACTATCTCCATACGTCGTGAATATTTCACACCATTTCTCAATCCAATGACCTGGCATCTCATCAACTGGTTTTATGATAGCTTTCCCCAGATGTCCCTTCATAACCTTGACCATCTTATGCAAACCATTCTCCTGGCTGACAACTTTGACTGTGAACACTTGTGCAAGTTTAGTGCATGTTCTGAGATGAAGTATCTTGATAAGGTGTCATCTGACCCTTTATCATTCTTTTTTACTGCTAATGGATAGCATATAGCATTGATTCCAATCTGGCTTCCCTGTGAGAAGGTGAAGCAGCCTGAGAACACTGCTCCCATCTTTAATGTTAAGGGGTTATATTATCAGCCAATCATAGATGTTGTGAGGTCCGCTTTTGAGGAGCCTGCCATATAGACATTCCATGCGACACCCTATAAGCTGTACTGGGAGCCTGACAAGACATGCTCACCAGAACAGATCATCACAGAACTCTATACAGCTGACTCCATATTACAGGAACATGTGAACATCAAGAATATCTCTAACCCTGGCTGTAATCTCGAGACTGTCATTGCTGCAGTCATGTTCTGGTCTGACTCTACCCATCTCACATCTTTTGGTCATGCAGCTCTGGCTGATTTACTTATTTCTTGGTAACCAGTCAAAATACACTCATGCAAAGCCTACTTCCTTTGCTATGCATTATCTCGCATATATACCTAAGGTTAGTGTTATTTGGAATCTTTTGATGCTGTGACTGACCCTATCAACCTAACTGTCTGATACCATTCAAGGAGCCCATGTGGTGACATTCACCCGTACCATATGGTAAGCCTGCTTGCAAAAGACCCGATATATACGAGTGATACCGTGATGGGCCCAAGATATATGGGGCATGTAAGACACTGTTGAGCCCATCTGGCATGTATCCATGTAGTATATGGATTACCCTGGAAAGGGTGAATATAAAATGGGTTGATGAATACGACAGGGCCTGGAATGGGTGTACCATGTAACCCACCTCAGTGTATATGGTTAGACCGAGCAGGTAGGTCTGACTCAGTGACCCCCGATGTGTATGACCAGACCAAGTGGGGTGGGTATGAGGGACCTTGATGCATATGGCCAGACCAAGTGAGGTGAGTATGATTACCTTGATGCATACAACCAGACTGAGCAGGCTAGGTGTGACTCACACCAATGCATATGGCCAGACCAAGTGGGATGGGTATGATGATGCACCTCGATGCATACAACCAGACCAGGCGGGGTGGGTGAGACTCATGCCGATGCATATGACCAGACTGAGCAGGGTGGGCATGACTCACATCATTGCATATGGCCAGACCAAGTGGTGTAGGTATGATGCACCTCAATACATATAACCGGACCAAGCTGAGTCACCCTATTTATCTTGACTGATAAAGACAGACCAATGACTGCAATAACTCGGAGCTGATGTGTACAAGGCAACTGAGCAGGTTAGGAATGCCTCATCTGGTAAAAACTCAGCTCAGTCTAGGGCCAAAAGACTCTAAATTTAACCAACCAGTTTCTATGGAAACCTAAATACTGTATTTACCAGAGTCACTCTTCCTCCAAATTTTTCAGACCCTCTCAAATCATCTCATCTCTCTCTCCGCCATGAATTCCTTTGGAATTCATCATCATTGGGGAATATCATATACTGACAAGTTAACAATGTATATGGTGTCAAGGTTTTGGGATGCTCTTCACCCCACTGATGATATGACCAGGAAGAACATTCCAGATCCATGCATTCCAATTCAGACTATCTTTGAGGCTAATAGGATGGTCAATATCATGGAAAGAGCCTACTGAAACAAGTGTATGTTCTTTTTGTTTAATAAGGCCCCACTCATGCCTTCCAGTGACCATCAGTGATATCGACATTATTTGGCTCAGTGAATGAATCAAGAGGAGGGGACTCTCAACTGCGCCATTGTCAGAAACACGAGAATCTTACTTCGATAACTATCATTCATGACTTATCTAATCGATATCTTATTGGAAGGCTATAGAATATTCCAGAAGATTCCATGACGTCATAGTTAGGTAATCATTCTACGATGTTCTATTGTATTCCACAGTGCAGCCATGTAGGTAGTATATAAACCCGCCTGTATTATAGAGTACTTTACGCTTGGAATTCTCATCTTTTCGATTCATTCTCACTTTGAGTTTGAATCTGATATAATTCCAAGTGTAATCCTTTGCCAAGCACATTTTGCGCTTCCCGACTCCCGACTCCCCTTCTCCTGCGATTCTTTCGCATCACTCTTCTCTGCTTCTCTTCTTTGCTTCGCCTAGCTGGTCAAGCCCTTCGCTCCCACTAGCAAATCCTGAGCGGGTGACTGAGTCCCCCTCGCAAGATCTCTTTCTAGGCGTCCGTCAGATGTTAAATCGACTTCACCCTGATGTTCTTCGTCGTGCTTAGCTGCGTTAAAGCCACCCGGGCCCAGGGTTAAGGGATTATAGTACGGTACCGCTCGACGGGCCCCACATAACACGGAAACAGTTTGCATACATGGTCGTCTGCCATACAAATAAGGATAACGTTGCTTTGGGCATAGTGCACTAGCCCCTGTTCACCGGTGCAGATCGACTGATGCGAACGGTCCTCATAGCGATAGTTGGGGCGGGTTCACGTGATCACCTGTAACGTCATGCCAATATACGCATCGTTACCGCATAGTTCGACACCGGGCTATACCCGTCTATCCCTACCTGCTGGAACCTACACCAGCCGAATCAAGCTGTTGAAGAAGCCGTTATCCTGTCTGCCCGAAGAAATTCGGAGTTCTTAGAGGTCCCGTCATCCTTTTCCTGCATTCAGTCGCGCCCACCAGAGAGTCCGTTCGACGGAGCATCTGGCAGTGGACAGACCCTGCGTACCGTTTTTACATCCCTCGGATCTGCAATGTCTGGCGCAGGTGCCGTCCGCGAATATGTACCCGAAATCATCCGCCCGTATCAAGACGCAGACCTTACGTTCGATGGCCAATATGCTTTGTGGATCAAAGCGTATGAAGAAGACCCCATCCTTCACGGTCCATCATTCGCACCTAAACCCACGAGAAGTCCTGTTCTGTGCCGCGCCCAAGGAGTTCTCGCAGAGATGCAGCGAGATAGCCCTCTATTACCACCGAGACCACTGCGGTCGGAGAATCGCCCCCATGAGATGCCCCAGGATAAGGGCAAAGGCTGGGCTCGCAGCCCTCTCCGTATCTTCGTGCCGCCGATCCTGGGCAGAGGTCCAGAAAGCCCGGATTCTCCTAGCTCTTCTCCTCCGAATTCACCACGTCTGCCGAGAGTGCAGATCCCTCGCCGTCCCTCGCCACCTCCTATGGCTCCCCAAGGACCTGTGCTGGGAAAGTCCGTCGCCCCCAAACCTTTCGTATTTAAAGGCGACAAATCCAAATACAAGGCATGGATGACATCTCTTCGCAATTACTTCCTTGGCTTCTCAGTACACCCATCCGACCCCCAAAAGATCGTCATTGCTCTCGGGTTTCTTGGAGATGAAAATCCGAGCTTTGCCAGAAGGTTCGCCGACTGGTACTTTGACAACCACATCGGAGGCCCACACACCTGGTATGATTTTGTCGAGATGTTGGACACTCAGTTCAAGCCGGCAATGGCCCGACGGGAGGCGTACAAGAAATTAATGACCCTGAAACAAGGGTCTCGCACGATCGAAGACTTCTTCATCGAGATGGGACAGTTGATGAACGAAGCCGGCTGCAAACACAGCCCCTCTTTTGACGAAACGCTGGTACGTGTCGTCCAACAAGGAGTCAAAGAGGAGGTGATTGGATTCGCAGAACAAGCACACGCCACGCTTGCTGGTTCCACGGATATCACACGGTGGGAACGATGCCTTCGACAGGTGGAGATATCCCTCCAGAATAGACGAGCTCGCAAAGCTCTTAACGCCAGAGGATCAACCGGAAGAGATAATCGTCCTACCTTCCGCTGGCCCCTGGATCCACAGAAATATCCACCACGATACCAAGCCCCTGCCGGACCTCCCCCGCCGACAACCCAGCCTGCGAAGAGTTTCAGCAGTCCACAACCTGCGCCACCAAAGGAGGTTGGAATGTTTACAGGACAAGGAATACCGATAGATATCGACAAAGCCCACGCCGAAGGAAAGTGTTTTACATGTGGAAAGGATTGGCCCTGTGCCGACCACATGCGCCCCCGCCATCAACAACCCCGTCTCCGCTACATCGATATTAATGGCATGAGAATCTATTATCAGATGACTGAAGAGATGGCTGAAATTATGAAGGAGATGAAAGAACAGGGTTTTTCCGTCGACGAACAGTAGCCGGTCATACTTGTTACGAACCACTTCAGCCCCTTTTCTTTTCTCGGTCACGTGATGCATCACATGACCAGGGCCCAGACCATGACATCATATGATGTCATGCCTCATGGCTGGCACACCCTTTTAATCTCCGCTAACCCTGGTGGGAACTCTCTCACGTTCGTGTACTGTAGTCTATCCATGTATAGTAGTTCATCCCACGGACCCTATGGTCCGTGCGCACTCCTCTGCACTATATAAACCCAAGGGTCTCAGCTGGCGTCCCCAGCTTTGACCACTTGTTATCCCATTACCTTTGGGGTGATTGGTGTGCTTGAGCTCGTCCTTCCATCTCTTCCCTCGCCAGGCTCGGTAATAGCCTGTAAAGCCGAGGCCGGTGGTGTGCTCGCTTTGCGTTCGCAACAATACTGATTCGTCTCAAATTAGTAACTCTCGTACATATGTTGTTCCATGCAAAAATAAATTCGATGTGTTATCTATTGAACAACCGTCCGAGAGTGAACAAGAGACTGAAGTACCGAAAGCCATGGGTGAGTTATCACCGGCCAAGGTAAATAAAATAAGCATCCTTAAACGAGAGATACCTCTAGAGGTCAAATGTGAGGATAAGACCATCCCGCTTCCCCAGCGCGGATTCGATGGTGCTGCCGGATATGACATCTATGCAGCAGAAGAAGTGGTTGTTCCTGCACGAGGGCAAGCACTCGTATCTACCAAACTAAGTATGAAGATCCCATCGGGTCATTATGGTCGTATCGCCCCTAGATCTGGGTTAGCTGTCAAAGCTTTGATAGCCGTTGGAGCCGGTGTCATCGACACTGACTACAGGGGGGAGGTAAAAATCCTACTTGTAAATCACTCTGATAAGGATTTCCACGTGAAACCACAAGATCGTGTAGCACAATTAATCCTCGAAAAGATTTCGACACCTAAAGTCGTCGAAGTGGAGACACTAGACGAAACTAAACGAGGAAACAAAGGTTTTGGCTCAACCGGCCAATCCAAACTACATAAACACGCGGAAGCACGTTGGATAAACACCGTTGATCCATGGTCGATCTGCTGGATCCAAAAACAGATACAGGGAGACGAGAATAGAGCGTTGACTCACCTCCGATCCTTTGTACATGATCAGCGATTACCAGAAATCGACAAAACCCTCATCCATGACCTAAAACGAATGACGTTAAACGAATCAATGTGGATTCTTCGAGACCTACAAAAGAAGCCCCGATTTAAAAAGGCTTCACCAAGATGAAGAATCCGCAATAGCCTGGAAGTCCCAATCGAGATCAAAACCGACGATGGTCACAAATACCAAACCAAAGCACTTATTGACTCGGGATGCACAGGATCTTCCATTGACGTCAAATACATTAAAGAACGAGGTATGGAAACCGTCAAATTACCAAGGGTGGTTAAAGTTTACAACACCGACGGAACACTCAATGCCGGAGGTGACATCACCGAAATGGTCGTCGTAGAATTAAGTATACTAGACCACAATGAAAAGATTGCCCTTGCCATAACAGACTTAGGTTCCAATACCGTATTCCTTGGACACGACTGGCTCAGGATACATAACCCTCTGATTGATTGGCCTACCGGTCGATTGGAGTTCAGATGCAAAAACGACCACCTGCCTGGGCTTATTGAGGACAAGGAAGAGGATGAGGAAGAAGTGTGCTTCTCTGAAGGAGAACGCCTGTTTCAATTAGATATCGGTTCCTATCTAAGGAACACTGCAACAGACATCGCAGCTAAAGAGTTCGCACAAAAGAAAAAGAAAACCTTCGAAGAGGCCGCCCCATCGTACATACACGATTTCGCCGATGTATTCGCAAAAGAATCTTTTGACGAATTACCACCCTGAAGACCTTGGGATCATGCCATTGAATTGCTACCCAGAGATCACTCCGTGGATTGCAAAGTCTATCCCCTCGGCCCCGGCGAACAAAAGGAACTAGATGCCTTCTTAGAAGAGAACCTCCAATCGGGTCGCATCAGACCTTCTAAAAGTCCCTTCGCCTCCGCATTCTTCTTTATTAAGAAGAAAGATGGAAGACTCCGCCCTGTACAAGATTACCGAAAGCTCAATGCAATCACTGTACGCAATCGGTATCCGCTACCCCTGATTAACGAACTAGTCAACAAACTAAAGTCGGCCAAGTTCTACACCAAATTCGATGTCAGGTGGGGTTACAATAATGTCAGAATGGCAGAAGGAGACGAATGGAAGGCAGCGTTCCGAACAAACCAAGGATTATTCGAACCCCTCGTAATGTTCTTCGGGTTAACCAACTCCCCTGCGACGTTTCAAACAATGATGAACTCGCTATTTAAAGAACTCATTGATCACGGAGTAGTCGTGGTGTACATCGATGACATAATGATATTTACAAAGACCCTCGAAGAACACCGAAAAGTCGTTCGAGAAGTCCTCACGATCCTCAGACGAGAGCACCTGTATCTCCGACATGACAAATGCGATTTCGAAGTTCAAGAGACGGAGTTTCTCGGGATCATCGTGTCCCAAGATAAGGTCAAGATGGAACCAAAGAAAGTACAAGCAATAGTTGACTGGCCCCAACCCACCACCTGAAAACAACTTAGAGGGTTCTTAGGGTTCCTCAACTTCGCACAAATCGCACGACCCCTCAATAACCTAATGTCAGAGAAAGTTGACTTCGTCTGGGATGATAAATGTCAAGCCGTGATGGACCAGCTGAAAGCTACACTTTCATCTGCCCCCGCATTAGCCATGCCAACAGATACAGATCCATATAGGGTCGAAACTGACGGCTCAGGCATGGGTGTTGGAGCTGTCCTATCGCAGCAACAAGAAGGTGTATGGCACCCAGTTGCATTCATCTCGAGATCTCTTAACGATGCTGAACGGAACTACTACGCCACGGACCTAGAAATGCTCGCAGTCATATTCGCGCTCAAGGAATGGCGTCAATACTTATTAGGCACTACCCATCCATTCGAGATCCTCGTCAACCATAAGAATCTAGAGTTCTATCACAAACCGGTTGACCTATCACGACGTCAAGCTCGCTGGCAACAAATCATCCAGGAGTACGATTTTACGTTCAAACATCGATCTGGGAAATCGAACCCAGCAGATCCTCTGTCCCGGAGGCCAGACTTTGAAAAGGGGGTACAAAACGATAACAAACAAAAAATTCTACTCCCCGATTCAATGTTCACGAACGTGATGTCAGAACACGCCTTCTTCCTAACCCAAAGGGTGGAAATCCGAGCACAACAAAAGGAAACTATAGAGGCCCAAGTAAAACGCCTCCAATCATGTGCCGAAAAATACGCCCTAGAAGGTTTAACGAAAGAAACGACACAATGGTCCACAAAGGACGGACTCATCCATTGGCGAGATCTACTCTACATTCCCATGGAGTCGTCACTGCGAGAACAAGTTATAAGAGAAAATCATGACCACCCTATCGCAGGACATCCCGGAGCCCGTCGAACACGTGACCTCATCATGACACGATATTATTGGCCGACAGTGAGAAAAGACGTAGAAAGATATGTGAAAGGATGCGACAGGTGTCAAAAGACGAAGAACCGCCCCGTGTCGGCACACACTCTGCTTCACCCTAATGAAATACCTAATGCACCATGGGAGATCATATCGATTGACATAGTCGGACCTATACCCGACTCACAAGGCAAAGACGCTATCTTAGTAGTCGTCGATCGATTCTCGAAGATGATACACCTTTTCCCCATTTCATCCACGATAACCGCCAAAGGAATCGCCACCATATTCTGAGACAACGTCTTTAAACTCCACGGCTTACCCAAGAAGGTGATATCAGATCGAGGACCCCAATTCGTATCCCAATTCATGACCGACCTATATGCACTCTTACGAATCAAAGGAAACCCGTCAACGGCCTATCATCCACAGACAGACGGTCAAACGGAACGCATTAATTCCGAGATCGAACTGTATCTAAGAATTTACGTAAACCACCGACAAAACGACTGGGCTGATTGGTTGGCTCTAGCCGAGTTCGCACACAATCAAAAGACTTCTAGCGCTACTCAGAGCAGTCCGTTTATACTTAATTACGGACAACAACCACTTATATCCATCGATAATCAACGAGAGGTGCGAACGGCCGAAGCAATGGATTTCGCCACGAAAATGAAAGAGATGCAGGCGCAAGCCAAGATCGCACTGGAAAAAGCAGCTACAGAGATGAAGAAATATTACGACAGAAACACCTGAACACCACAAACGTATCAATCAGGCAATCAGGTGCTTCTTGACGGAAAACACATCCGATCGGATCAGCCATCAAAGAAGTTCGAAGACAAACGTTACGGCCCCTTTAAAATCCTAAAGAAAGTGGGTCCGGCTGCGTACGAACTCGAACTCCCAGACACATGGAAAACAATACACCCTGTGTTCCATGAGTCACACCTATGGCCTTATGAGGAAAGTACATATCCGTCACAAAGAAAACCATCTCCCCCACCCACTGTCATTCCACAACGAAATGAATACGAAGTTGAATCCATCATCGACGTACGAAAACGACGAGGTCACATTGAGTATCTGATACAATGGAAAGGATACCCTCGCGAAGATCGTACTTGGGAACCCAAAGCACATCTCGTACACGCAAAGGAAGCGCTAGCTGACTTCTACAAACATCACCCTACAGCTATCCGCTCTATTGATATCGACGTCCCCTGTGATTGTCCTATGTGTACTTCAGGTCAAATTACTATATTCGACTCCGGATTCAAGGAATTCGCCACCTCTCTCACGCGTCTACCACTCACGTATTTCGAAATCCCCGGTGAAGACACCACTGACTCGGAGCGTCAGCTTGAAAAGGGGGTAATGTCAGAAACACAAGAATCTTACTTCGATAACTATCATTCACGACTTATCTAATCGATATCTTATCTTATCGGAAGGCTATAGAATATTCCAGAAGATTCCATGACGTCATAGTTAGGTAATCATTCTACGATGTTCTATTGTATTCCACAGCACAGCCACGTAGGTAGTATATAAACCTGCCTGTATTATAGAGTACTTTACGCTTGGAATTCTCATCTTTTCAATTCATTCTCACTTTGAGTTTGAGTCTGATAGCCATTAGATGGAGAATCTCCTCATTTCAAAAAACTCACTGAACTGGCTGTGATCACCGATCAATCAGGCTATGTTCTACTTTGGTACTTACTGAGTGCTATCAGCCAGCCCAATCAGGTGATTATGTTCCATAGTATCCTGACTATATTACTAACTCATAAACCCAGGAATATATTTGGGAACAGCTACTGATACTCTCTGGACCTCTGTCCCGCAGCTTGACAGGCAGTTTGGCCCAGCACTGGAGAACCTCTCCAGCCTACTTCCATCCTACAGTGAAGCTTCAAGGCTCAATCAATTTATCCCCAGCATGGTTTCAACAGGGTAGAAATGTTCGTATTTACTTTATCTTCCCCTGATTTATTTATTTTATCTTCATCAGTGACAGGGGCAGAATGGCCTGCCTGAAGTCTCAGCATTGCTCAAGGCCTCCAAAGGTGAACATGAAGCTTGGAAATGGCTGCTTGCTATGCAAGAGCATACCACCCTTCTCTCAGCATCTATCACTATTATGCACCCCGAGATGTATCAGACTGGTCTGGAGGCATTAGCAGGGCTTAGCAACTGGGTAGCTGAACAGGAGAACCCTGACCTAAAGGATATATTCCCTCTTTGGTCCTTGGTTTACAATGTCGTATCTGTTATGGTCAACCGAGCCAGTCCATTTCATACCAATATCAATGGTAGGCCTCAGTGGTTTGATCTTCTGGTCTCGGTCGGCAAGTACACTGAACTGGATTTCATCATTCCCACCATCAAGCATCGGCTTTGGTATGATCCTGGAATGCTAATAGCCTCCTCAGGACAGATGCTAGAGCATGGAGTTGGTCATGTCGAAGGGGAGCGAGGGGTCCTCACCTACTACATGAGGGACAATGTCCATGAATACATGGATGTTGCTCACTGCAATTACATGAAGTATGATATATGGGGACTGAAATAAGATGTATTTAGAGTATTAAATTGTGTTTTAGAACATGAACTGGTGTTTTAGAAGCGATTTGCTTTCCATCATCCCTTACTGAGTACTTGTTTCTAGGATTCATTTCACTTTTGGTTCCCAAACTATGTTTACCAGAAACCTATTACAATCATTGTTTCTACCTGAATACTGTTTGCATTACAGAATAAAAATATATCACTGATGCTTCCTAAGCATCTTCTTCAACTGAATCATATCTACCCTGGACTCCATCATTGTCCTATCAGCCTGTTTCATCTTGGTGATGTTTTTCTTAAGCTCAGCCAGAATATCTGCCTCTAGGACATCCAGCCAAGCATTGTGGGCTTTGTCCAAAGGAGACTGGTCTATTGGCCAGTGATTCTTGCAATGTGTTAGTTCATAAAAATTAATTAATGAGTGTAAATATCTCGAAAAAATTGTCTGCCTTCCCGAATGACTCCGAGAGGTAGAACTTTGATCCCCAGTCTTGATAGTCTGGGATGTCTGCTGCCCACCATGGATGCTCAAATCCATAGGTAGGAGTGCCAGCCTTCAGTCTCCAGTTCAGTAAGAGTTCTGGCATTTTGGGAATACCTTCCAATTTGATTTCTGGGGCTGCACATATAATGTCCGATTTATGGACCTCAGGACTGGAACCGATCTTCATCACTCGGGCACAGGATGGTGTAGGTGGGGTTACAGTTTGAACTGGCACATAGAGACCTAGGTAGAAGGTCAAGATGTCCTGAAAGTAAATATTCATCGACAATTAATAAAGAGGGGAAACATGCTGATTCGACAGATAAGTTTTCATACCAACTTGCCAGCCATTGCTTGGCAGGAAGCCGAGCAAGGTGTGTGATGGCCACTTCAATCTGGCATTTCTGATACCAGAGCATCATGTGGAGGGTGGTGACGGGGATCTCTTCACGAGTTGACTCCATGGATGGATGATAATGAAGAGGAGGTACAATGAATTCAAAGGTGTGGATTGCGTGTGGCTCTTATATACTGTCCACAAGGACCTTGGTATATTCTGGATTCGCTAAAACCGGCCTTGCATTATTGACAGGCTGTGTGCAATCATCACAACTATCACATTTTGTCACAAAAGAGGTTACTGCCGAATGTCTTCTGTCCACATCAAGCTTCTCAGCAGCTTTCCCACTCTGCTCAACACTGCTCCTGAAGCTGAGAATAGATAACTTTCTGCCAGGCAGCATAGCATACTAGTCCTCGGCCATTCCCCTGCAGACTGCATATCCCCAGATCCTCTCATTGCTGACATTTCTGGTCAAAGTAGCTCTGTGTCCATTGGAATTCTGCAATCAGTAGTTCCTCCTCCTCTCCCCACCAATCCATTGTGGCCTTTGCATGCAACCAATGTACCCAATAGACTACATGTATTATAATTATATCAGTAGGAAGACTTCATCAAAATTTAAAACCTACATTCAGACATCCAGTCATTCATATCAGTGTCTCCTGGTATATCCATGGACCAGAACCAGGCTAGCTTGTTCAACCGATGGTTGCAGCAGTTGGGCTTGGTCACAGCAGTGCTAACCTTCAGATCTTCATCTGCCAACACCTGATATCTCACCATCATGCCATCCTCGGCAGAGAGATGCATCATGGCAGATCAGCACTTCTGATAGATAGCTGCATGCCTACTGACTATAGCATCCACAGCATTCAGCTTTCCCTAGGCTCAGGTAGTCTTTGCATAGCTTGAAGCATGACGAATGTCAGTCTGGAACAGTACAGCCTTGTCTACCAAAGCAAGCTGAATTTCATACAAGGCATCATTTGCTTGGCTAGCCTGAAGTTTGAGTTCTTATTGGACAAGGTGATGAGCACCAAGGGCCATGCATTGATCAATGCCCAAATTAGATGGCAAAGGAAGCTTGACTTGATCAGGCCGTTTAGTCCTGAGGTAGTCAACCATATCTTCATCCTCGACATTACTTTCCCTGTCTGATACATTGGATAGCACTTTGTCATCATTCTCATACCAAAGGAATGCAGATGCATCAGTGAGGAATTGTGAAATCTTGGCAGCTAACCGATCAGCTCAGTGAGCAAAGGCCAACCTTTGAAGATCGGTGGCCCTGGAATGCATCCGTTGCATGTCTCTTCGGAGTGATATCTGTGCCTCCTCAATTTTTAACCCTTTTGACAGCCATGTTACAGCCCCATGATGTGTTCCTGGGGTCTGAGTTGCTGTTTCAAGAATTTCCATTTCGATTGCATGGATAGTCGGTGCTATACTCGGCGATCCATAAGCAAAAATCTGAGAGATTCTTTAGTGAAGAGCCCCATCCTTGGACATACCTTTGTCCAGCTGCACTTCAAATATATCCAGTGCAGACAGGTCAATAGACCATCTTTGCAAAGCCCTCTGCTCCTCAGCCAGCCATTTCTGTTTTTGAATGTCTGGGACCCCTGCATCTAGGTGATGAAAGGTGGCCCTCACCAATGCCGAGAACTTCCAAGCAGCTTTGAGCTTCCTAGCTAGACTTCAGGCTATCATCAATAAATATGGAGTGGATATATATGAAAATGACAATGCTAAAACATACATATTTGAATCATTTTTATAAAATTGGAATCATTCATTTGAAAATTGAGAAGCTCTTGCTGATGTGGGGATGACATTCCTTGGGCAGACCCAGACACTATGTTCAAGTTGGACCATAAAGTCTCGATAATCTCACCATCAACCCACCCTGCCCCAGGAATGAATAGAGGCAAGTACTGAGTGAAACATGAGGATTGATGCCCGTGAATATGCCACATCCCGATACCAGGTATGATATTGAGATTTGGGGGTAGCT
Source organism: Pulveroboletus ridleyi (assembly GCA_038089355.1). Classification (NCBI taxonomy): domain Eukaryota; kingdom Fungi; phylum Basidiomycota; class Agaricomycetes; order Boletales; family Boletaceae; genus Pulveroboletus; species Pulveroboletus ridleyi. The sequence continues at coordinate 5,293 of JBBPKS010000111.1, read as the reverse complement.
GAATAAACCTGTTATGGTTTAGGTGAGCTTGGAGCTTCTTCATATAGGAGCAGTTGATGTCATAGAAACTTATGACAGTTGAAATATTGTTCATGTTGTGGAAAAGGGCATTAACAAGGGAGTAATCCATGTTCACCTGCCTGCATATGTGTGAGTTATGGATATATTCATTCTGCATATCACTTACCTCTCCTCCTTTTGAAAGTTGACTACCGAGTATGGTATGAAACAGCCATGCCAAGCACATGCCATGCCACTGATCCTGGTCGCTTCCAACTTGCCTCGGCTGGCGTTTGCTTGGTTGATAGCTCAGTGATTGTTACAACTTGATCGCTGGTTTCGGATGTCAGTTGTAATTATTATGATACTTTTACATGAGAAAATACCTCCAGGGGATGGTGTGTCTCCTTCAGATACTCCTGATAGTTAGGCCAAGTCACCATATACCCAAGACCATCTATAAGCCATATTTGGTCATTGGGCCATCTCTCCTGCATATGTTCGGCCTTGAAGTTTCCATCCATGACAAGTGATCTGGAATACTTCCAGCTGTGTGAAATTGAGTCAGATAGCACTTCAGTCAAAGAAAGCTGTCACAGACTTGGTTAGCTCCTCTGTTGACACTTGGACATTTATCCCAGGCTGAGGACATGTAGGGCAAAAAAGGGCAAGATCACTCTTCTTTGGCTTCTGACCATTGTGGCCGAAGCCATTCCACTTGAGTAGCTTCAGCAGCCTCCACTGTCTGGCAACCTGAAGCAATTCTCAGTAACAGTCCTGTGTGTGTATAAGTCATTGATTCGGCTAACAGAATATTAAATATGTACTGGCACAATGTGAGGAAAGATATTGGAGGTGATCCTTCGAAGCTTGCTATAGTAGTTCATGCCTGAGGTTCCACATTCCAAGTTATCTCAGATGAAGTCATCCAGCAAGGTGAAGGTAAATGCAGTCCTCAGCATTTGTAATGTTGCAGGGTAAAGCTTGCAGCGCAACAGTTGAAGATATTCTGGCTCAGATTCAGAGCACATACTATACTTGATGGACATGAAATGGATGCCAGTCACATTCACCACAGTCAGATAATCTGTCCCAGATGGTGGACGAAGGTGTGATGGAACATCATCTAGATCAATGTCTTCCCATGCCCCATCATTGAAGGGTACTGGACCTTCAGGTGTATTCGGGAATTTATGGCCATAGCTCGGACAAGAACCCCCATCATGACCGAGGTGGAGTTCAAAGCCAATCTATGGAAACATGGTTCAGACTTCATGAAGCCAAGGTAGATTGAAACAAGGAATACCAAGATTAGAGACAAATCCTCGAAGAATTCACCAGTCCACTGCTGGATACAATGAAAAGGATGTCTCTTATGCTGGTCTCGGCAGCATTCAGTGCATAACATTGGCTGGCCGAAACAGTCCAAACACTGATAAATGCCATCTCGGTGGCTACACAACATTTTTGGGGATCTGAAAGAGCTTCCATGTCTAGCAAAGCTTGCAGAAACTCTTCCTTGTGAGTGACCCATTCCTGAAGATAATCATTGGAGGTCTAGATAATCATATAGATCAGTATGATTATGATCGCCAAAATGATATCAGTACATTTTTTGGGAGCAATTGGATAGGCTGAATATCATATAATTCCATATCAACTGCATTCAGCCTTGACCAGACATCATCAAAATAGTGAACACAAGGATATTGAAGGACATACATGTTAGCACCAAAGGTTGACCAAGAGTTGGATGGTCCAGGTTTGCTCGGAGTGGACTGGACAGATTGGGATGGAGTTGCCGAAGCTGAATTCTTGATAGCCTCTCTGACAAGATTCATCTTGGGCCCCCTTGTGGTGTTCTTGGTTATTCATCTGGCATGAGTCACCCTTGCAGGATTGATCTTTTGTTTGTGTGGATTCTTTGGCATTCTTAGACCGACAGGAGGCAGGATAGCAGAATCAGAAACACAGATACAGCTCACTCCATACTGTAAGCCATCACATGAATCAGCATCGGATATCACCTGTGTGATTTTTTGGACACTATAGCATGTTATCTCGGCTAGTTGGAGCCAAGTCTATGCACTTCGGAACTTTGTTCAGTGATAATGGCATTTCCAATTTAGAAATATTTTGATCCGATCACTTCGGCTGAGCATTTGAATCAGTTGCTAAGCTCTTTGGTAGGCTCAGGAAGCCTTTCAAAATAACAATTTGGTCCAAGGTTCAGGGTGTTGAGTTCGCTAGCAGGGGCCTCAGTCTACATGACTCACCTTTATGAGACATTGTAGTCACTATAGGCACTGGGCCCAGGGTATCTTATTTCACTCAAGGATATTACAGTTATTGGATGACCTTCACTAACTCAATAACATAGGCACAGAGGTGTAGACACTCTATTGAACAGGGAAAAAGGAATGTATTGGGCTACACTTTGAATCTTTTCACTACCATGTCTGACTATGAGGAGAATAATACTATCACTGAAACTCTGGAAACCATCAATGAATGCTCAGAGGATACAATGGAGGAAGGGGATCGCCCTGCCAAGAACGTCTCAGCCAAACCCAATGCAGAGCTGTCTCACCTTCCAACCATTTTGGATGCTGTGCTAGAGATTCTCAGAGAGCAATGGCCTTCATAGAAGGCTACCAGAGGTAAAAAGCAACAAAAAATCTGGATGGCTCTTCTCACTCAGATCTGATGTCTGAGAGAGAATCTGACTCTGGGGGATGTTGTGTGGGACCGTCAAGTTCAGATGAGAAACATCTACTACCATGCAAATTGTGGATTGCTAATTTCCTATAGGAATATGAGAAATGGATGCAAAAACAGGGCCGAAAGGTGAAAAGAAGGGATGGTGCCACCCTCCGAAATACATGGACAGCTCAGTCAGTGATCAGAGAGCAGGGAAAAGATGATATCAAGAGAATGATCGAGGAGCGATTTGGTGCCCGACCAGGATCATCAGCAATATTCCAGCACTACCAGACAATGCTTGCCAAGGTGATGGAGGGCCTGTCTCCTGAGGAAATCAAGCAGGTGAAGGCAACTGCTGCCGAATGGAATATACAGGGTGCTATGACCAAAGCAAAGGCTTGGTAAGTATTTCTGAAGTTATGAATTTATGTTAAAATCTTAGCCAAGGTAGGTTTGCAACCAGAGGTATCACATCTGCCATGAAACAGTTCGCCGAAGAGATGTGGAAAAGAGGAGGGATCTGAATGGTATTAATGGCTGGATTCAAGGATCAGAAGGGTGAAGTATTCTCTAACTAGTAAGTCAATTTTTTTCTAATGTAGATACCGACATCTGATATGAATAAGCTTTGATTTCAACTTGGCAATCAAAAATGGCCCAACATTCCAGCGCTTTGAAGCCATCCAGGGGGACTGGGATAGGTATCTCGGGAGATGTTTCACTCTGGCCAATGACAGAGTGGAGGGTGATGATAAGGATAAGGATATGAGCCAGGTAGATGCCAGAAGATGGAGGAAGCCAAGGCAAAAACATGGAGATAATGCCATGAATATGGTAACTTGGTCAGATGGGAAAATCTGGATCCCAGAGCTAGTTGGATGTACTTGGTCTGAAATGCAGAACATGGTCCAAGGTTTTCTCACCTCACACTACCATATGTGGACTTCAGATATGATTGCCATAAACAACAATAACTCTTCACAGGCTTGATATGCAAGAATAAAAAGGTTTCAGCACCATTCAAAAAGTTGGTTGAATTCCAGGAAGATCTATTCGCTCCGATCATCTTCCTCACAATTTCATCTTTCCAGATGACCCGAGCCATCTCAAAACCAAGGACACTCAACGATTCCTAGAATTTATTCAGAAACGACAACATGAAGCTCCTAATGATATCTTCGGCTTCCAATACTGGCTGGATGCAGATAATGAGCTGCAGGACCCTGCCAAGAGTGATGACAAAGACCAGACTTGGGCAACGCTGCCACAGCAATCTCGGAAAGTTCCACTTCGGCCAGCAGCACTTCCTCAGGACTAGCTTCCAACTCAAGTTCATGGCAGCGCTCACCAATCGAACTCAGAAGATGAAGAATACCCACGAAATGGGAAGAATAAGGAGATCCGAAGTTCATTGGTTCCATATAGTGATTGATTGGAGAGCGAATCTGAGGAGAGGGCATACATGCAAGGTATAGTATGCTTTGTGCATTCATTTTCAACCCTCTATTGAACTTATAAAGTGATGAAACCCTCCGCAAAAGACTCCACCATCCACCATGGTGCTGACCAAAGTGACCAAAGTGACAAGGGGGCAGCACCGAGGCCAATAAAGGTCAGGCCTCTGAAACATGGTAAAAAGCTATTGGCTTGAAATATGAATCTATTTCCATGTTTGATTAACATATGCAGTGAAGAGGCCCTTAGTCAAGAATACCATACTCCTGAGGAATGTGCCTCAACATACTCAGGAGCCATTCAAGGTTGGACCGCCTAGAAATGCCAAAAAGACTGCTCAGGTAGCTCGGAATAATGATCGCATTGCACACTACCAAGGCAAGGAATCAATGTGTTGGCCATCAGAAGACTTCCCAATAGCGATACACAATCCATTCGGCCAAGAGATGAGAGGCCGACAGTTGAAATTACTGCTCAGCCTAAACAGACTCTAAAAAGACTGGCCCCAGTTGATGATGGTGATGGAGGTATGTATCACAATGTCTATTTGGATAGCAAACTAAATGTAACTACAGCACCTCATCCCAAGAAGTTGAAATCAGTTGTTAAAACATCCAAGAAATTGCCCTTGGTCAATGGGGCTGCAGTGAATGGTGAACAACAGCCAAGGTCTTGGGGGCTCACATCAAGCATATCTGTTGAGGCAGGGAATAAAACTCAGGGTATATTGACCTTAAACATGTTTGAGCCCCATCTGACAACTAAATGGGATCTAAAGCTATGACCTCACGTCAGTCTAGGAGAGCATGCAAGGCTCCACTTCCACCAGATGCTGAGATTTTTGTATATCAGCCTTCAAAGCGATAAACTGAAGGTTACAGTTTCATACTATAGAGACCAAATTTTTCTTCAATATAACCATTCTACATGTGTCCAAGATTCAAATACATACTATAGATATGTGTCCGAGCCAATTACCCTACATTTGTCCGACTTTCAAATATACTATGTCACAAATTTTTTAGCGCCATTGTAATGCGAGTGGCTTACAATATCTAATTTTTACATAATAAGTCCCTTAATATGACCATTAAAATGGAATGATAATGGGCTGAGATAAGATAACGGAAACCTT
>JBBPKS010000110.1:0-21684 GCA_038089355.1 Pulveroboletus ridleyi | reverse complement strand
AAGGCGGCCCCAGTGATGAAACGTCAGCACCAATAGGGTGGTAATTACGCCGTAAGGCGGGTGTTGGTCGCATCGCGGGTAATTCCCCAAACTGATCAGCACAAAACATGGCGGGCACAGTGAACCCGGTGAAGACGAGTCTAAATAGCAGACGATAGAGGGGATGAGACCGAAGCGTTTGGCAAGTGCATCTGTTCCTTCAAGTCGGCGACCGTTTCCTTTTTTGAACGAGACCCTTTTTTGTCGCCACCCATAACTACTTCATGTCAGGCGTTTTGCAGACACACGGGAGCAGGACGACATTCTTAACAGGTGGTCATAAGACCAAGCACACCATACACAGCAGCAAAACCGCGGAGCAAGCCAAAGCCGTGCATCTCAAGATTTCTCAGTCAAGTTGAATGTAGCAGTAAGTCTACGCTCGTGTTGGATACTCCTGCTGATATCTATGGCCAGTGTCTGGAAAGTTACCCTCTTACATCCTCCTTGAATCATTCCACCATATCGCCGGCCCCCTCTGCTGCCGGGATGAATGAGTCCATCGTATCAAAGCCGGTCACGTGCCACGGTGCGACGTCCCCGCCTGCGATTATCGGCCACTACTGGTCCACCGGACATACGTACAAGGACATGCACAGCGTGTAAGTCACCTCTCACGCTTCTCTCCCAACCACAACCTTTATCGCACCGCCAGATGGCCATCTTTCACGACGAGATCCCAAACGAACACCTCGAATGGATCGCACAGCAAAAGATGTTCTGGGTCGCCACTGCCGCGCTCAATGGCCACGTCAACGTCTCTCCCAAGGGATACGTCGAGTGTTTTCACATCCTGAACAAGAACCGGGTCTGGTATGAGGACATGACCGGTAGCGGTGAGTCTGTCGACCCACACCTATCATTGCCCCTGTCTATGGCTGACTGTCGGCTTGCAAGGCGTCGAGACCATCGCACACATACGCGAGACGGGGAACGGTAGAGTTACGATCATGTTCCATGCCTTTCAGGGCGCACCACGGATCTTGAGGATGTGGGGCACAGGTGCGTACACGGTTCACCGCGGGCACCCGTCGCTCTTCAGTGTACTCACTTCAGACTCGCCTCTCGATGGTGCGACGCAGGTACCGTGCACGAGTTTGGCACGCCCGAATATGACGCGCTCATTCCCAGCGCGAATCGCAAGGTAGGTTCGCGCGCGGCGATCGTCATCGACGTGCACAAGGTCGCTACGGCAAGTGCCTCTTTCTCCATCCCTGTACATTGTACCTTCTAAACCCGGCCCAGTCCTGTGGCTACGGAATCCCCAAGTATGAATTCGTCGGCCAGCGCTCCCAACTTGAGCGGTGGTGTGACAGTCTGGAGCAGGCGGAAGCACGCGTGTCTCCCACAGAGAAAGCACCAAAGGGTATTAAGGCGTGGTGGACCGCCGAAAATGCCGCCAGTCTCGATGGTCTCCCGGCATTGAAGCAAGCACACAATGCACCTGTCGCTGTCCACAGTTCTTACCACCGTGATGCGCCACGTCCGCAAGCCCAGACGGACTCGGCTGCAACCGTCGCGCCGCCACCGGTCAAACACTTTGACAGCGGGCTCCTCATTGCCTTTTCGCTGGGTGTCGTGACTACGTTGGCAGCTGTAAGACTCGCTACTTTGTCCACACGTTGAGCACTGGTTGCTATCTGATTTCATTGAGCGGTGTTTGGGCCGGTCGCGCGTAGACCAGGTGTGGATTTGCATGACAGGCAGGAGGACGGAAGAATGGCACAGCGGGAGCATCCAAGCGTTGATTGTACGACTATGAGCATGTATCTCGTGCGCGAGACTCTACTTGATCAATGTTGTACCCTTTCCCCATAGCAAAGTTCATTTGACCCGGGTCATCATCGACATACAGCGACCAGACAGGAAAGAAAGCACAAGAATGTCAACGTACACATATCATCGCTCAATCCCCGCCATGAACGTATTCTGTAGCTCGTCCACCTCCACCTCCATACCTCCTTCCTGCCCAGACCGACGTGCCAACCGGGTCGCTGCCCGCCTCGCCCTCTTGGCATCCTTTTTCAGCATCCGTCGATGCAGCGGATGACTTTCCGCAGCAGCTTCTTCGTATGCCGACAGATCCTTTGCCCTCCGAAATCGCTTTGGCGTCCGCGTATACGACAGGTCGGACGTCGGACGTGCCATCCCAACACCAGATTCAGGAACGGGCGAGTGCGATCGTTTGAGCGGTATCCGTAGCAGCGTGTCGTCCGCTACCATCTCCACTTCGTCCGCCATCGTGTCGTCTGCCATGGCGACCTCATCCAGCGGCGCATCCTCCTCCGATGTGAACGCACCTGCATCCGCAGCGCCGAACAGTCCCGCCAACTCAAACGGCTTCGAGAACTTGGTGACGATTTGGGCTTGGCCGACAGTCTCTGCGCCGGGGGCGATGGTTTCACCCGCAGTGTTCGGGATCGTGGAGGGTATCATAGACGGGTGGATCGCAGGTGGGACCGAAAAGTACGGTATTTTTTGGTGATTCCAATCCATCAACACGTGTCGTGCGGTAGAGAGAATGTCTGGAGTGCCGCCCTGTAGTTGAGGTGGTGTGTCAGTGTCATGCTCAATAATCGGCTGCGATGAGAGGGGGGGGACACTGACCTTGAGGAGCCTCCCGCTGCTCAGTGCCACCATGGTAAGAAATTCGAGCGTATTCGAGAAATCTGGAAGTCCGTAAATCTTTTGTAACGTTGCACGCTCGGTTCGCAAGAGGATTTCTTCCACTAGAACGAGTGTGAGGTGATGGGCTAGTCATAATAATGATTGAGGAGAATGACTCACCAACAGCGATGGGGTCTTCGATATCCTCGACTTTGACAACATTGCGGAGTAATATACTGCCCTTTTGACGTTTGCCGATGGCACTCTCGTCCTCGTCTTCATCGAATACAACACCAGGCGAGTCGATTATCTTGAGGCCGCGCTCGAGCTGAATAGTCTGCAAGTCCTTGGTATGTCCAGGCTGTGCTGCAACTGCGCACACCTGCCAACAAGGAAAGACGAACGTATCGAGTGCAACGGACATATCAACGAGGGATGGGGGCATACCTTGGAACGCTTCAGCGAGTTGATTAGACTACTCTTGCCCACGTTCGGAAACCCGACCACACCGACTGTCACGCTCTGGGCTGCGCTTGGTTTGTACGCTTTCAAGAGCCGAAGTAGGGCGGGTGCCGTCGCAGAGGACAGATGGGATCGTTGGTTAGACATAGCCGAACGAAACGGAAGCGTCGGCGTGTAATGTCGGAGGTATTGCAACCATCGTTGTGCATTCTCCCTTGGAACGAGATCTGCCGACCATGATGGAATGCGCCAAATCAAAAAAGATGGCTTCGTATGAGATATGAGAACGTGGGAGATGAGACGCACCTATCTTATTCAGGACGAATATGAGTTTCTTTCCTTCGCTTTCTCGTCTCCGGACTTCCTCTTCGACGAGTCGACTTCGGCATCCCTCTGGGTCGCGTGCGTCGAGGACGAGGATGATGATGTCACTTTGGTCGACGACCTTGTGTAGCGCGCGAATGTAGTGTCGTCGCATTTGTTCTTTTGTTTTCTGGGTAGACGACAGGGCGTTTGGAGCATTGGATGCCTGGGCCTGGGTGACAGAGGAAGCCAACATCGCGAGGGAGGACAACGTAGGCTCAGATGCCATCGTCGCATCTGGATCCATGCGTGCAGGTGGCTACAAAGAGATCCAAAAGTCAGAAAGAGGAAGCGAAAACGAGGGGTCAGGACCAGGATAGACTTGCCGACCGCACTTTCTCTTTCTCTGCATGTCGGATTTTGAGATCAGGGAGTTTTGGGACACCTGGATCTTTCTTGAGCTCTAGTGGGAAAGCGGGAGGGTCGTTGGTTCAGGATAAATTGGTTGATGGAGAAACACACTTGGTTTATGTGGGATGGACTTGTGGGATTCTGGGCAGAGATCAATCAGTGTGTAAGATGGTCGGTCGGGATTGTGGCCTACTGTTTCTTCCCATCGTCGCGCGTCTCTGGCTTGGATATGGTGGGGGTGGCTATAGTGGCAGATGTCGTGGTAGTTGTACTCGTTAAAGAGCAACGTCACGTATCGCAGAGCCGAGGCCTTTTGTCGCAACTGATATCCCGCGTTCCGAGAAGGCCTCAAGGCAGTATAGAAAGCCTAACGGCCACATTCCTGTTTGCGTTAGAAAAGGCAATTACCTTGCGAAGCAATGTTTTAACTGTCAGTCTTTCAAAAAGTCTCTGAATCACAAAATTACAGTAGATGGTAATATTAGGGGGTCTCAGTTGGATCGTAGTTGGAGCCGGAGGCAACTAGATGTCTATAATTCAGATCCCGACTCTCCGATGAGCCTTGCCGAAATGCCGTGTATTCAGTTCTTGAATCTCCGATAGAAATCTATACAGCAAGACTGGGATACTCACCATTGCCCCCACCTATGTATATATGAGGTCCAAGGAACCCAAGTCCAACATGACAGCCCCCCACCCTGCTGGGGGAAGAGGCCCCAAGATTTTTTGGGAGAAGGCACATGCTTATTGCACTGATCAGTTTATGGTAACCTGGGAAAGTGCATTAAACTCTTTTCTGACTCCACTCAGGATGCATGAGAAGAAGGCTGGACCAGAGCACAACTCAATGCCACCAAGAAGAATATGTATCACAAGTTGGCCTGGTATATATTTGAGAATGACACTGAACTGGGTGCTGAATGGGCTACAAAACCTAATAACATGTGTGTATTTATTTCTTTATAATGAAGGTATCTGATAATGATTTATGTAGCCTTAGGGCTTGATACAATGAGCAAGTTAAGCATTTGGGTCAGACAGGTGCAGGGTTGACCCTAGACAACCTTCAGAGAACCAATAAGATCAAAGGGCTCATCAATATGTTCTTCCTGTCTCACATCTGGGCCTGACTTTATGTTAGCAGGTGAGATTATCAAGGACTTTCTGTGGTTTTCTACCCTCCGTGGCTGGTGGAGATCTAATCTGGTCTATAATATGGTATATAGCATGGCCAATTCTGGTCAAGATTTTGCAGTGCAGGCAGCTGTTGTAGAACTGATATTTAGTGAGTTGTGTTGTTGCATATTCCATCTCAATATGGCAGTCGACTAGTGCTTATGTAATCAGTGTTACATCGGCTGCTTTACTGTAGAGTCTTACCTTAGTGACTTATACTGAGGTACTACAGCACCCTCCTACTTGTTTCAACAAGTTGCTGAGGACAGATTACATAATCAAAATGCGGACATTACTAGAGTTACTTACTCCATCACACCTCAGTCCAGTACTTTTACTGAAGACTGAGGTGAGACATTCAAGACTAGCTACTCATTCATTTAGCTCACTAATGCTTCATTAATATATAGTCCAGTATTTTACTAAAGACTGAGAATAACTTGTTCACTCATTAGCCAACATCTATCCTTGGAACAAAAGCAGCTGTGTTATTCAAGATGCAACCTGACTTCCCAATGGTAGGTGATTTGGTATTTTTATTCCTATCACCATTTCCCAACTAATCTATTACCTGTGCCCATCCCAGCCACTCCCACCTCTGATCTCACAATCAAAGAGAGTGACCCATCCCAATTGCATCCCATTAACTCTGATAGTGGGACCTGGGACTTCAATTTTGATGAAGGTCCTGCATCCTTGCCTGGCCCAGTATCCTCACCCAGCCCAGCATCCTCACTCACTGCTGTATCCTCACCTAGCCCAGCATTGCTCACTTCAACATTCACCCACCATGCTGCTGCCACATCTGCCCCCCAAGTTGCCTCTGTCAACCCCACTGTTATCTTGTTAAATGATGAGCCTGGTTACCATCCACCCTGTCATCCACTCCTTGCCCCCAGTCATGCAGAAATTCAGTGCACTGCCAGTAGCAAGCATAATTTCCTCAAATCAGCAGATCCATCCATCCAAAACACTGATGACTCTGACTCTGATTTTGCTGCCACTCACCTCACCTCAAACCTCAATTTGATAAAGCACAAAATCCCTACACTAGAGGTGAGCTCTGAGAAAACAGACCCAAAAAGTTGGTTTTTCACAGATTCTGGCCCCTTCTCTACAGTGTCCACCAGCAAGTTGTTACACAAATGTGTGTGGCTCTCAGCAGCCAACTATGTGGCCCCTGGTGATATATCCACTTCCATCATTACAGCTATGTGCACCCTTTGAAAACAGCAGATCATTGAGCACAGCACTGATCACAACCAGAAGAAAGCTGTTCACAAGGATTGGCTCACTGACAAGAAGGAACAATATGAGCATAATGTTATGGTTTATCTATGGGTGTACTATTTTTCCTTCTTTTGGACTTATATCTCCCCACTTAGTTCTTGTTATACTAAGCTTGTAGTTTTTTCCCATCATGAGACCATTGTTATACTGTCTTCTCTCTTGTTGTATGCTTACTCATAGCTTTTCTTTTACCATTCATCTGCTGACTCAAGGATTGCCAGCACATTATTCTTTCTGATTCTTTGAGCTTCTATACAATTACTCAGCATTTCTTCATTCTTGTATTAAACCTGCCAAGTAACATGAGATGTCTTTAGCTTAGATCTACTTAGCAATTTAATGTCTACCTTCCTATTCTTGTGTCTTCACTCTACACTTGAGTGAGCACTTTTGCTCATTACCTATATCCCATCCTGATAGTAAGGGATGGTCCTTGATCTACCTGCTCCAATGGGCAGTTCTCCATCTAGCCATTCATTAGGATGAACTCTTGATCTTGCCATTAGTAAGAAACTCCCTTGTTTTTGCCCTTGAGATGCTCAGCTAAGTCCACACTTGACCTTTTGGAATCAAGCATAACACATGAGTGGGTGATGCAGCAAAATGTTAGGAACATGAGATGCAGATAGCTGCATAACAGAAATTTCTGGCTAGCACTGAGGTTTGTAAGATGGAGCTACAGGTGGAGATCATGAGGTTCCAGGAGAAGGTCAAGGCTCATCAGATGGAGTCTGAGAGTGGTGAGGGCAATGAATTTTGAATAAACAAATCTGGTATTCATATCTTTGATGTTAGTTAAGTTAGGGAATCTTGTTATAATCCTTGTTTCTATTTCCATACCATGAATATGTTTTGTTGTTGTTACAAATGTCGGAATGCTACAGCACTGGCCTTGGACTTACAGGCTTCTATGAGCCTGGCAAGGGGAAGATGTAAGGACAAGCTCATGTATACTCAATCACCCAAGGTTATTAGCCAAGGATAATAGATTATCAAAGCTGGGGATACCAGCTGAGACACCTGGGTTTACATAGTGCAGAGGGATGCACACAGACCATAGGGTCTATGGGATGAATTACTATATATGGTTAAGTTATTGTATATGATTGTGGGAGAGTTCTGTGAAATAGAAGTATGATGATGGAGATTAAAAGGGTGTGTGGGCTATGAGGTATGATGTCATGGTCTAGGCCTGGTCATGTGACCTGTCAGGTGATGGATGAAATATGTAAAAGAAAGGGGATCTGAAAGTGGTTCATAACAGTTGTTACATGTTCAATATCAGAATCAGTGTTACAATTGTTGAAGTAACTGCTACATAAGTGAGTAATGTTATTACTGTCCTGGTGTTCTTTACTGCCCCACTTCCTCATCACCATCCTCCTTCTCTTCCTCCTCCTCCTCTTCCTTCTCCTCCTCCTCCTCCTCCTCCTTCTCCTCCTTCTCCTCCTCTTTCTCATTATCACTCTCCCTAGGATACTCAGCAGCAAATGCTCCTGCTGATGTTGCTATTTCAAGTTGCTCTTCAATATCTATGATCATATTGTGAAGGGTAAGACAGCATTGTATCCAAGAATTAGCATATTTGAGGTCACCATCTTTTTGAGTTTGAATGTGCAGATCATGAAGTGATTGAAATCAACCCTTGAGAGATGCAAAGAAGTGTTCTGAACAAACTTGTATCTAAAAAATAAACTTGGCTGTCAAATTATTATATGCAAATATATACTTTGAATCAATAATAATTGAAAGTCTTTTGAGACCTTGACAAGCTTCCCTTAGTTGGCTTCTTGAATGGAACTACACACCATGGCTAATAGCTATATGCACTATCAGCCCAAAGCCACTCATTTTGCTGGAAAAATTGATAGGGATAATATGCAATTCAAGTGTTCTGGAAGACTGTGAAATCATGGAGACTTCCAGGAACCCCAATAACATAGTCCACAATTCATAGATTATGTGGAAAAATCACAATCTTTAAGTCACTAATAAGTAATAAAATAAAATATAATAAATTGGTACTTACCTGATTAGAAAGTGAATGGTTTGATTTCCTATCAAAAATCACTTCACCATGCCAGCCTGGCATTTTTTGAAAGAGCTTGAATGATGATCCATTAACACATAGAAATCTTCCCTTCCACTAAAAGCATATTTTTTCTTTTACATATTTTTGAGCCTTTTGTATGGAAAGCCAGACAACCACACTCAGTCACACAGCTTGCAAACATGAATATGACCTTTTATAGTTGTGCAATGATTATGGGACACTGAACACTTCGAAGTGTGGCCCGAAAATATTTGTCAACTTTTTTACTGTGTCTGGAGTGTCCCTGACCATCAAAAAATTTCATGTGTATGAAATACTGTACATTCAAGACTTGGTGAACAGATGTAAACTAAACCCAGGCCAGTGGCAAAACTTGTTGCAAATGTGCTGTTCTTCAAACAACTCAACCCCAATCTCTAAATTGCTGTCTGAAAACAGGGTTGTCCCTTCACCAACATCACTAGATTAACAAGTCATTAGTAGAATCTTGAGTGGCAGTCTGAAAATCTATGAATGAGTGAGAATTTGTGGATTGGTGAGCAACAGAGGGCAATCTGCATCGAGCATAGTAAGCCCACATTACTTAAATGAAGAAAGGCACACAGTACCTTGATAATCCAAGATGTAAACAAGCCCACTGGTTTTCAAATACTGTACATGCTGAGTGAACAACAGAAACTCAGCAATTTCATTAATGGATGGGTCATCATCCTTCTGAGGGACTACATCAGCATTGTGAATGAATTTGATAAAATTGCCCTTGTCAGTGGCTAAGAGAATAACCTCCTCAGCAAGGTAGACAGAGCTAACAGTTCCAGGCCTAGGATTACCAGAGAGAGATGTACCTTGCCGCACAATGTGGTGCTCTATATAGCCCATGAGTAAATCTGCATCGACAAAGTGCAGGCAAGGAATGTCAAATGGGGCAGATCATCAGTATTGATAATCACAGCATTCACATAATCATAAGTCATCTTCAATAGGGCCTTTGCCCAATAAAGCATGTTTGCTTCATGATATAACCACTTTGATTCCTCACCAAAGCTGGGTCACATGAAAGGTGGGTCCAGAGCAGCTTTGTGGCCAATATAAAAGCACTTAACCACTATGGGATGGATCATAAGTGATCCAAGCCCTGACGACCAGAGGTGTGATAAGACCAGCTCCACAGCTTGTGCAGTCTTGAAGGCTCCAACTCCAAGAACCACTTTGGCTGAAAGGTTGAGTCGTACATTACCTGGGAAGATGTCTGACAAGCTGGTGTCAAAGCCTGGCTTCACCTGGATCACATAGTCAAGATCTAGTGTTTGGATTGGGCAGAAATCAACATGTTCCACTTTCATCTTTGATGCTATGTATTGCATAACATCAGAGATCTCATAGGATCATAATCTAGTAAATAGGTTACCTTGCTTGACGTCGAAATCCATTGTGCCACCTGCCTTTAGAGCTTCTTTGAGCTCATTCTGATCAGGTGAGGTAAAGGTGGGCCATGTCGCCCTTTTTGGTGGTGGGGACCGAGCTGAAATACTTGCTGTGCTATCAGAGCTTGTTTGCTGATGATGGCGCTTCAGGGACAAAGTAGACATAGTCTTGTATAATTGTGTTGAAGGGATTGCCTGTGGTAGGGTCCCTGTAGTGGATTGAGATGGTCTGGGATCTGGGGATGTGACGTGTGAGAATGACTCAGGATGGTGGGAGGGAGACTGGGTAAGACTGGGTAAGGATGACTGAGAGACTTCAGTAGACATCCTATGGTGAAGTCAAGACACTGGCACCAGTGCTGGAGTGGCATCAGCATCGTGTTGCTCATGTTCTAGTTTCTTCATGAAGAGCTCGTACTTGTGCCATTGGTTGTGAGGTATGACAATGAATAAGCTGAATTGGGATGACTTGAACATTAGTGAAGCATGTGCATTCTTAGCCTTAGTGTTACAATTTGTTCCGTTTACTTACTTTTTCTTTTGAACTCATTTCTCCTCGCTTAGCTCTTATTACGCTAAGCTTGTGTTCCCTCAGTCATGTGCTTGATTGTTCTCCTGCTTTCCAGAAGGTACCTTGCTTACCAACCAAGGTCATTTTGCTATTGGTTCCCTGACTCAATGATCAGTCAGCTGCTTTATTCTTTTGTGTTCTTTCAGATTCCATATGATTACTCAGCATTTCCTCATCCTTGTATATAAACCCCAAGTAGATCTCCTGTACCTCAGCTTAGACCTACTTGGCATATAACATCTTAACTCTCCTCTTCGTGTGTCTTTGCTCTACACTTGAGTGAGCACTTTAGCTCTCCCCTGTGTCCTATCCCGATTACAAGGGATTGTCCTCAGTCCACCTGCTTCACCGGGAAGTCCATCATCTGGTCTATACCAGGACAAACCCTTGACTTTGCCATTAGCAAGGTACCTCCTTGTCTCTGTGCCTTAGGACCTTCACCAAGTCCACACTAGACCTTTCGGGATCAAGCGTAACACTTAGTGGGATGAAGGCATTTGTTATAGAAATAAGGCCATGCCTCATTATGTCTCATAAGGTCAACCCACTGCTTGTCGTGTACAACAAATTCATTGGCTTGCCAGGGGAAGCATGGTTCATAGTCTTTGACATGCAGTACAACTATATTGAGAGCAAGGGTGGTGAGTTCTTGAGCACTCACTTGTGCATCAACATCCTTGATATCCTCACAGATACTCTGAACATCATCAATGATTTAGCACATATTAGATGAGCACGCATTAGATGAATACTAGACTTACTCCAATCATATTGTTGCGAGGATGCCTTCTTTTAGCAGAGCTTTCGAAGACAGGAGTTATCTCCAGTGAAATGGTTTTGGCTGCTGTACCTCGTTATGTGATACTCGCCCAGTGCATATGTTGTGCTGCATATTGAAGATGTTGGGCTCCATAGCCAATGGAGCCAAGCGAGAGACCCAGAGAACCAGGTGATGTGCCACTTGAGGAGATGGTGGGTCAAGAGGACCAGGGCTGGGAAGATGACCGCCTCCAGGCAGACAATACTTGGATATTGGGTCCCTGTGAAGCATGAGACCAAGTCCTAGGGTGTGGAGCTGGTGGGGGTGGCAGGAGCACTGCTAGATGACTCAGGACCTGAGTTGCACCTGACATCACCACAACAGGAGGTGGGTTGACAGAGGCTAGGAAATAATCAGAATACTACATAACAGTATGCTAACAACACAACACACTTACCATGAGACTGTGCAGTGCTCACCGATTTGTGAATGACTTGCAGGTCAGGCAATACTAAAAGTGGTTAGGCCTGTTGAAAGATACACTAAAAAATCTACTCACCACAAGACTGTGATGTGCCTGCTGAGGAGTGGATGATTTGTGGGTCAGGTGATACTGATGAATGGTTAACCCTATCAAATGATGTGCTGGTGACCACAAAGTGCCTACTGTAAGACTGCATAGCACTCAGGAATGAGCAATGCTGAAGAACAGTTAGCTCGGTTTGTCAACAATGGTGAGACACTTATCATGAGTTTGTGCAACTGTGACTGACATAGAGATAGCCTGTGGATTAGGTGGTGCTGAAGGATATTAGTCTATATGAGATATGAATGATAATTGACTCACCCCTACAATGATCTGTATGCCCTGCTGCATGAATGGTCATGGGCTTGTTCCTGTAATGGTCATGACAGTCTCCACATACAATCCAGTTGCCCTGACCCAGCCTGAAACTTTGGATTAAGTGGCTGTTGCCTGGTTTGATAACTGTATTTCATCTTTCACATGGGTGACCTTCCTGCGTATTGCATGTGTATTCCATGAGAAAATCAGATCTGGGCACAGTGGGTCCAGGTTCAGACATGGTGCAGCTAAGCAAGAAATGCAGCGATAAGAGGCTGGGACTCAGCAATGCAGGGAGAGGGTGTGATATTGGCACATACAATACAACCGGGGCCTAAATACTCCACTATCTGTCAAGTTTCAATGCTGTCATATCCGTCCCAGCCCCTACCAACTCTGGCCTCCGAACCCTACTCTGGACCCCATTCGTCTGCCTCCGGACTTCTTCGCTCGGACTTCGCCCCTTTCATATCGGACTCCGTTCTCCTAGTATCGGACTTCCCTTGCTTTCCCTATTTAGTATTCCCTTTATACTTTCAACCCTCCATTCTCTAGTTACGACCCTTAGCCTCATCCCTTCGACCCTTCGCCACACCATATGTTCTCACTATGTATGTTCCCCATCTCCATATGCTTCCCTTTTACCTGATGTATCTTACCATATGGCCCTCCATTCCTCTGTCCAAACTCTGGACCAGACTTCAGTATATAAAGCTCCTGTATTCCACTTCTGTACCTCAGTATGAATATCAAACCAGTCACCTCCTGTCTCTTGTCCGACCCCCCTCTCTCCTACTCCCTACTCCCCTCCTATGAAATATGAGGACAGAGCCTAGACAAGGGTGCAACACATAAGTCCTGCGCCAATGTTCTCCTAGGTACCCCCTGCCGCTCCAAACTCCGTTCATCCCCTCACAAACTTTGTACACTAACCTTCGGACCTCCAATCAGACTTGACACTGACCCAATGTTTGCATTATTTTAATTGTTGAGCTAATATCTAGGGAACTACTAAATGAAGACCCCTAAACCTTACCCTTGGTAGAAAGCCCTGATAAAGGGCTTTCCAAACATATATACATTGCTTAGCTAATCCTTGCTATTTCAGGAGATATTCCCATATTAAACAGATGTACTCATTGGGTTAGTTTTATTGCTGATATGTTAAAGTACTAAAGCTATATCATTTGTGACATGGGTTTGAGGTCTCATTGCCAACTTTACCCATACAATTGTGCCCTTTCAAGAGTGGTCCCTCAAAAACTTAGAGGAATACTTAACTATGCCAAGACTGGTATATCTCTATGGATTTGCCACACTGTTCTTATTGGAACACCAGACTTGATGACTAGTGATTTATTTACAAGCCTTTTTAAACAAGATGCTACATGATTGCCCCCTATGTCATGTGATTTGGCTTAGTGGCTGTGAAGATGTGCCAATTTCAAAACAGCAATATCATTGCAATAGTTTTGCACCTTTTATAAAAAATATGAAATCTTATTGAAATCACATAATAATTTGGTAATGTTTGGTTATAAAAATAAAGATAAACATATAAATATTATATCTGAGTTTGAAATAGCTCTCACACATCTTTATTTCCAATCACATTATCATAAGATCCATTTCTCTTACTTAACAGAATACCATTCTCTCTATGCTTGATGCTGGTCACTCTCTTTCAGCCATTGTATCTGCAACTCATCTCTATGCTTCTACTATCTCTAGACTTCACTCCAAGGAGTGTTCTGAGCTTCAGAAATCTATTGGGGGTCATCCATCCAAGCTTTCCTCTGCTAGTATTCATTATGTGATTCATCTTATTTCTTCTGGAAAGGCAAAGAATGATGGTGTTCAGGTGACCAAGGCTCTTACCAATATTGTCAATACACCTCTCTCCTCACCACAGTACACTGGCACTTGAAGAAGGCTGGTATAAGAACTATGGTCAAGTCAAAACACCCTCTTCTTTCAGCAAAGCATTGCAAAGCTCATCTAAATTGTGCCTATGCTTATAAGGATTGGACTGTGGAGGATTGGAAAAAGGTAATATGGTCTGATAAACCTAAAATTAACCATCTAGGGTCAGATGGGCACAAATAGGTGTGGAAAAAGGCAGGTAAGGGGCTCAGTGATAGGGTAATGTAAGGAACAGTCAAGTTTGGAGGTGGTTCCTTAATGATGTGGGGCTGTATGACTTGGCAGGGAGTTGGATATGCTACCAAGGTTGATGGGAGACCTTTACCTTCAAATTTTGAAGGATGAACTCCTGAGTACCTTGGAATATTATGGTCTTAATCCTTGTAACATCATCTTTCAGCAGAACAATGATCCTAAGCATACCTGCAGAAAGGTCAAGGAGTGGCTGGAAGAGCAGGATTTCAGGACTATGATATGGCCTGCACAGTCTCCTGACCTAAACCACATTAAACATCATGGAGTTATCTGAAAAGAAGGCTAGCAGATCATGAAGACCCTCCTACTGGGATTTATGCATTGTGAGAAAGAGTTCAGGAGGATTGGGAGGAAATATCACCTGAGGAGTGTCAGAAGTTGATTGAGAGTATGCCTAGGAGGGTTGAGGCAGTACTCAAGGCAAAAGGAGGCTATACCAAGTACTAATACATTCAAAATAGTAAAAGGTGTAAAACTTTTGCAATGGTACTGCTGTTTTGAAATTTGCATATCTTCACAGCCACTGAACCAAATCACATGACCTAGGGGGCATTCATGTAGCCAAGAGCATGCACTATATTTGGTTCCACTATGACTAAGCATGATTCCCACACTGTCATGCTCTATGTCTTAGACAATGAAAATTTACTAAATATTGCAATAGTTTTGGAGGTCACTATACAAGAGTGAAGGGACACTGAGTAATCATATAGAAACTGAAATAACATGAAAGAATAAATGGCTGACTGATCATTGAGTCAGCAAGCCAATGACAAAAAGTGAGCGATAAGTAATTGAAGAATGTTTTGGAAGTAGGGAGAACAATCAAGCATGTGAAGGAAGGAACTACAAGTTTAGCATAACAAGAGCTAAATGAGGAGAGATAAGTCCAACAGTAAGAGGAAAAAGCTAAGGACATAAGCGTAAATCATAACATCATCCATATAAATAATTAGGAAGGCATATTGATCATAGAAGATGTTATTCATCATATTCTGAAATGTCAGAGGCAAGTTGGTTAATCTGAAATACATCACTGTAGGCTCATAGGTCCTGATAGACATTACAAACACCACTTTCCATTCATCACCTTCCTTGATGCAAACATTATTGTAGCCCCAGTACAAATTCATTGTGATAAACATATCAGCACCCTTCAGTTGATTCACTAGCTATGAGATAAGGGGTAAAGGGTAAGCATTCTTGATGGTACCCTCATTTACATAACAATAGTCCATAATGAGCCATTTATTTCCATCCTTTTTTGGAATAAAGAAGACTGGTGAAGTTTGAGAGGACTTTGAGGGACAGAGATATCCTTTTTTCACCTCCTTGTTGATGAAGGTGTGGACTTCCTCAAGTTCCATATCTAACAGAGGGATTACCTGACCCTTCTTAGGAACAAAGTCCCTCATAGGAGGTCACATGAATTAAGGAGCATAGGATGAAAGAGAGTGAGAGTAAAGGTGTGAATGAAAAGTTAGGTGCAAAAGAATTCAAAACAGTAAAGATGGGCTGATCATGGTAGATTGCAAGCTAGTCACCAATCTCATCAAGGAATAGCAAGGGTGTTTCATGAATGAGATCACATAGTCTATTAAGGACTGTGGCATTAAGTAATTGGGGCCATTCATGAAGTATAGAGGGTAGATCAACTTAACCATATTCATCATAGTTGTTGGCCCAATGACTGACACTGTGGCTTGACACATCTAATGCCTCAGTTACATCATCCATGTTCTAGCCCTGCTTGAGCAGCTCTAGTGCACATTGCTTCATGTTAGTGCAGATTTTTGTGTATGTGCACTCACAAAAGAATTTATGAAATATTTATATCAAATAGCACAAAAACACCAAATTCAGTATCAATAATGACAACAATGGCATCTCTCTTTGGAAGGAAAATCTATAGGTGAAAGTAACAGTGAAGAGTGTGAATCTGGACATGTGTGCAAGTGAAACATGAATTCATGAAGCTTTTCATTGAAATGACATATTACCACATGAAAGAGGCAACTGGAAGACTGTGTGTGATTGCAAGACATAGCATTCCCCATTTTGATAAACTGAACTTCTTCATGACACCTGCCTGTTCACCAGCATGAACTTAGAGGGAAACTCTGTGTTACAAGAACATACCACAGTGCTGGCATATATAAGCTCTGGATTATTGTATACTTCCATCAAGGCAAAGGAAATGTTACAAATTCCCTTGCATCTAACTTTCACCTACACTCCTTTTCTTTTCACTCTCCTTCATCTCACACTCATTAAGTCACATGACCTTCACAAGGCTGATTACATAACCAGTCATGTGATGTGTCCAGATCCTGATGTCATTCATGACATCATGCCTCAAGGTTACCACATGTAAACTATCATAGATCCCTCCTAATTAGATCTTCTTGGCATTCCCATGCCACCTCCTAGATCTCCCAATCTGATCTAATCTCCATCTTGTATCCATATTTAGTTATCTCCATGGATCTAGATCCAGATCTCAGGGTTTGCCTCATGGCAGCCTTGTGCTCTTTATCTCCATCCATTCTTTCATTCCTTCACATGATCATTACCATATTGTCATTACCTTCTATGTATGGTAGTGTACAGCTTGGTCTGCATGTGGACCCAGGCAATATATAAGGCCAGTGGTCTAAAGCCAGGAACCCCAGCTTTAGTCACTTGTCAGATTGGCTCATCCTCTATCTGCTAAGGGCTTGACCTTCAGGCCTTGTCCCTTGTCCCTTATAGTGGCTTTACTGCAGATGCTGCTCTAGCTGGCCCTTGACATGGGTTTCCTTCTTTCTGCTGGGTAGCTCTGTTATCAGCCATATTCTCTTCATCTTCATTTGGTCATCCAGCTGATAGGTTAGGTTTGTTCTCTGTGATCCAATGAGTTGATCACAACAGGAAAACATAATGGATCTAGTTATTGAGATCATTGAATAATAGATAATAGTTTCAGTTAAGCTTGTCTTGACAATGATGAGGAAGCTAAGGTTGACAGCAAGCATCACTGTAGACTACAAGATGTAAGGTATCCATCACAAGGAGTGAGAGACTTACAAATATGGTATGTTGGGCCAACTCACTCCTGAGTCAGTTAATAAAACTCTTTCAATGAGGCTGGATGATAATACTATCCACCCAGAGCCATTGTAAATGAATAGCTTGTCCATTCAGTGACCACAATAGGAATGTATTAACACATTTGAATAGAATGCTTATATTCCAATTTTTTGCCAAACAATGGTACCTTTACTTTAAACATACACATGACTGACTATAAAAATCAAAGAACTGATTTTCAGCTAATGTTGTGTTTAGAAAACAGATGGCTGGGCACATTCAATGACACTCACTGAACAATGACATCGCTGTGCTTCATGCAATATCAGCTCCATTCCATGACACAGCAAGGTGAAGTCATACCAGTGACATGAATTAAAATATTCATTATCTTTTCCAACAATCAGTAGATCAAAATAAGTTAAGGGCTGAAGAATCTATCAATGAGTGTCTTGATGAGATCTAAGATTGTAGCAAGTTCAAGAGCATGCACTATATTTAATCCCACTATGACTAAGCATGATTCCTATACTGTTATACTCTATATCTTAGACAATGAAAATTCACCAAACATTGCAATAGTTTTGGAGGTCACTGTATATAAACTCCCAAGTAGTACCCATATCTCCCAGCTTAGACCTACTTGGCTTATATAATCCTAACTTCTTTTCTTGTATCTTTGCTCTACACCTGAGTGAGCACTTTAAGCTCTTGTCTGCATTCCATCCTGATCACAAGGGATAGTCCTTGACCCACCCACATCACTGGGAAATCCTCTCATCTGGTCACACCAGGATTGTTATGACTTCATCAAGAAGTCATTGGAAGGGACAGAGAAACCCTTTGGCTGGAAGAAACCAAACCAAACAGCTGATGATGGAGCTACCCAGCAGAGAGAGGAATGCTGTAACCTTGGCAAGGGAGCTACAAGTGCCAGTAGCCCATCAAAGGAGAACCCATAGCAGACAAGGTTTTAACCCAAGTCCTAGGGGCCAACAAAGGGGGAAATGACAAGTGGTAAAAGCTGGGATTTAGCCAGCTGAGACTACTGCCTTATATATTGGCAAGGCCTGCACACAGACCAAGCTATACACTACTATACATGGATAAATACTTATGCTACATATGGTAAAACAGTAATGACTGTGGGTAAGGAATGGAAGTGCGGATGGAGATGAAGAGTGCAAGGCTGCTATGAGGCAAACCCTGAGATCTGGATCTGAGATCCACAGAGATAGAATCTAAGATAAATAAGTTGTGATACATGGAGGAGATTAAATTGGGTCAGGAGATCTAGGAGATGGCAGAATTGCCATGGAGATCCAATGAAGATAAGGGTTAGGGTAGTCTAGCACATGTAACCCTAGAGGCATGATGTCATGCATCACATGACTGGTCATGTGATCGGCCTCATAGAAGGTCACATGATAAAAGGAGCATGAAGGTGTAAGGAATGTAGGAAAAGAGTATAGAAGGAAAAGTTAGTTGGATGCAGTTCATAACAAGGATGAATCCTTGACCTTGCCATTTGCAAAGTACCCCTTTATCTCAGTATCTTAGGACCCTTGCCAAGTTCATGCTTGACCCTTTGGGATCAAGTGTAATAAAAGGTCTAAGCTCTCCTGCTGCAGTTAGCACTGTCTAAACCACCAACATTTCCCAACAAAACCCCAGTCTTGCTGATCAGATCTTCAGACCTACCAGGGAACAACCACCCATTGATTCCAAACCAGAACCTCAATTCTCTGAAGAGGAGCAACACCCACCATCACCTGATCTTCATATCACATCTGTAGAGAAACAACATGAAGACTTAGCCCTCACCACTTGACTCTCTGAGGGACTATCCATTCCTAGAGAACCCATCCCACCATCACCCACTCCCATCACCACTCACCACATACTTCCATAACTCCTAGCTGACACTGAACAACAGTGAAGGACCACCTAAACCTGAAACACCACCCTGTCACCACTACCACCATTCACACCACCACCAATGGCTGCCAAACCAACTGAACTCTGTCTTGGAAAGCCAGATGATTATGATGGCTCCTATGAGAAAGTCATACCCTGGCTTCACTCTGTCCAATTCTACTTGATCACTAATGCCAAACTATATAACACTGACATCAAGAAAATCACATTCACCCTCTTTTTCATGAGGAGTAGTTCAGCTAGCACATGGGCCAACACATTCCGAACCAAGAAACTTGACAAACCTGACAAAGGATTTGGCACATATAAGAAATTCATCAAAAAATTCAAGGAAACCTTCTAACATAAAAATGTCATTGCAAAAGCAGTTAGATGGATGCAAACCACCTGCATCTCTAAACTCACTGATATTAATGGATATATCTTGGAGTTCAAGAACCAAGTCTTCCTTAGCACCCTTGAGGATGATATCATCCTTACTAACTTGCCCTTGTCACAAGTCCAGGGTGTCCTGTAATTTTGAAGGGTTAGTTAGGGTCAGAGTTGATCTTGTTGCAAGCAATGAAGGTCAAGGATGGGTCAGAGAAGAGTCTGGAGACTCAAGGGGGTCAGATGGTCAGAAACTGGAGAGTTTATGATGATATTCAAACTGAAGCATCTATAACAGAAGTACCAGAGACTTATATATAGATGCAAAATATAAATGTTAGTCAGAGTCTGGAGGATGAATGCTAAGTATGCCAGAGCTGTGCTCCTAAGTGGAGTACAGGAACAGAGGATGACTGAAGGTGGGGCTAGTGGCTATGTACTGTAAGTGAAGAATGGAATGTAACATAGAGAACAAGGAGGACTAAATACAGAGTATCCAAAGTACCAGGGAAGTGGACTCATTGAGAGTGCACCAGAGGTCACAGGAAAGAAGTCTGGAGTTGAATCTGGAGTTAAGTCCAGAGTTCCAGATTGACAGATATAATAGAAGAAAAGACAATTACAGTAAGTCAGCATATACACTTACAGACTTATTTAAAATAACAATTGTAGTTACATGGCCCATATCATCAACCTAGTCACCTAGGTGTTTATCAGCACATACAGTACAACAGCATATTATGATCCCTCCACAATGACTGACAACTTGAAGCTGTGTCATATCCATCAATCTGGAACTCTGGACTCAACTCCAGATCTAACTCCAGACTCCTTTCCTGCAACCTTCAGTGCACTCTCAATGAGTCTGCTTCCCTGGTACTTCAGATACTCTGTATTTAGTCCTCCTTGTTCTCTACATTACATTACATTCTTTACTTACAGTATATAGCCACTAGCTTTGCCTCCAGTCATCCTCTGTTCCTGTGCTCTGCTTAGGAGCATAGCTCCAACATACTTAGCATCCATCCTCCAGACTCTGACTAACATTTATATTTTGCATCCATATATAAGTCTCTGGTACTTCTGTTGTAGATACTTCAGTTTGAATATCATCATAAACTCTCCAGTCTCTAACCATCTGACCCCCTTGAGTCTCTGGACTCTCCTCTGACCCATCCTTGACCTTTGTTGCTTGTAACAAGGTCAACTCTGACCCTAACTCGCCCTCAAAAATTACAGGACACCCTGGACTTGTGACAAGGGTGCACCACATAAGGTGAAGCCAAGTCCTGTCCAAAATCCAGATGTCCCAGAGTTATCTTCCAGAGATCTGGTTTTAACACCATCCTCACACTTCTTAAGTCACATGACCAGTTACATGATGCATCCAGACCCTGACATCATCCATGATATCATGCCTCAGGGGTTACATGTATAGACTGTCTAAGATCCCTTCATGATCAGATCTCCTTAGCATTCCCATACCATCCCTAGATCTCCCAATCTGATCTAATCTCCCCTCTGTATCCATATATTATTATCTCCACAGATCTAGATCCAGATCTCAGGGTTCACCTCATGGTAGCCTTGCACTCTTCATCTCTGTCCATACTTCCATTCCTTCTCATGTTCATTACTGTACTGTCATTACCTTCCCATGTATAGTAGTTGGATCCTGGTCCATGCATGGACCCAGGCAATATATAAGGTCAGTGGCCTAAAGCTGGGAATCCCAACTTTAGTTACTTGTCAGTTAGACTCTTCTCTGTCTGCTAAGGGCTTGGCCTTCAGCCTCATCCCTTGTCTCTCATATCAGCTCATCTGGTGATTCCTGCTCTGGCTGGTCCTTGATATGAACTTTCCTCTCTTGCCAGGTAGCTCTGTCATCAGCTGTCCTTCTTTGGGTTATCATTTGGTCGTCTGGCTGATGGGTTTGTTTGGTTCTTGGTGAATGTGCCAATTCATTCACAACAGTATCCAAGCAGTAATCAAGGCAAAAGGAGGTCATACAAGGTACTAGAATGGGCTGATCCTATAGATTTGATATGTACATAGTTATAAAATTACAGTGGCTCAAAAAACTGTCCGGATGTTTGCCTATTTTACACTAAATGCAATATCCTGTGAGAACCACTAACCCTAACCCTATTATGTAAGTGTACCAAATATAGTACTAACCCTTGGCTATCT
>JBBPKS010000108.1:0-21767 GCA_038089355.1 Pulveroboletus ridleyi | reverse complement strand
TTCTTCCTCGTCCTCCTCGTCCACCTCCTCGGGGTCCTCCAGTGCCGCCTTCCTCTTGCAAACGAGGTGGCCGCACGCGCACGCACGGCACGACCTCCCCTTCGACCCCTGTTGGGGCGGACGGCACTCCTCACCCCATTGCACGCATCGCGCACACGGGGACCACCCGGGGTTGGCGGCCTCGCGTCCTCTCTTCGGGGCCCGGTCCGACGTCGATGGCTCGCCCTGGTGGCCCTCGTCCTCGCTCGGGAACTTGATAGCCTCGTCCTGCGGACCCTCGTCAGTCATGTCCGAGGCCCGATGGACAGGCCACGCACCTGGTTGCACCCTGTTGCCTTCCCCTTCCCCTTCTCCTTGCTCCGGGCCTCCTCCTGCTCCTGACGCGCCCTCTTGAGACACTCCTCCCGGATAATCTTGGCGCGTTCCTCCACTGCCTTCCTCCACTCGTCACGCTCGCGTTTGGCCTGCTTGGCCCGTTCTTCGCATTCGCGCTTTTCACGCGCAGCTCGCTCCGCTTCCTCTCGGGCCCGGCGTTCTTCCTCAACCTTCTCTTCCTCACGACGCCGCTGCATCTCCTGCAGCTGGGCCGTGAGGGCCGCGATCTGGTTGTCGAGGGGGTTGTTGGCGGGCATGTCAACTACGGTTGGTGTTACAGGGGTAGTTGTGGTTAAAGGACAAGATCAACTTAAGCGAGACACGACCTATTGCCTCTTTAAACTCCGACTCGCGCTCGTCACGTGACTGTCCACCCCGACCCGATCCCAGCCGGCCTCAAGGGCTCGGCCTTAATAGGGGGGCACTGTCATATCCACTCCGATCTCCAGACCTTTACTCTTCTCTGTCCTCCGTAGTCCGGACTTTGTTCCTTCATACTGGACTCCATTCTCTGAGTATCGGACTTCCTCGCTTTCCTTATTTAGTATTCCCTTTATACCTTCGTCCCTCCATTCTCTAGTTACGACCCTTAGTATCACCCCTTAGACCCTTCGCCACACCATATGCTTTCACTACGTATGCCTCCCGTCTCCATATGCTTCCCTCTTACCCGACGTACCTTACCATATGATCCTCCATTCCTCCGTCCGAACTCCGGACCAGACTTGAGTATATAAGCTTCCTGTACTCCACTTCTGTACCTTAGTACGAATATCAAACCAGTCACCTCCTGTCTCTCATCCGACTCCTTTCTCCCTCTCTTCTCTCTCCCTTCCTCCTACGAAATACGAGGACAGAGTCTAGGCAAGGGCGCGACACATAAGTCCTGCGCCAACGTCCTCCTAGGTACCCCCTTGTCGCTCTGAACTCCATTCATTCCCCCTACAAACTTCGTATATTAACCTTCGGAACTCTGTTCGGACTTGAGTCCGGAGGAACCGGACTTGACACAGACCAGTATAACTGCACGAGGTTTTCCCCTGAAAAGGGGGCCCTCACCTACTATAACGACCTTAGGTGTGATGTGTACCAGATGATACAATCCCTGGATGATTACTCATTCAGGAGGAAGTTTCTCTGTAGATTGCTTTATACAATTATTCGTAGTATTTTCAAGGCTCGCGGTATATCTGCTGAGCACTCCAGCATCGAGGAGATCCTTGAGAAGGTCTGGCAGATGGAAACCACCCAGAAGACTATCAGCCTGCATATGAGAATGAGCCACTTTGGCTCTGGGGAGAAAACTCCCCAAGGATAAAGTGATTCATATCCACAGGGAAAGAGGGCTGACAGGGCCTCAAGTGATGTGCACAAGTTTGTACATTGTGGAAATATGCTGTACCATTGAAGAATGGTTGACTCACCCAAGACTGTAAGTCTGAGCAAGACAGGAGTGGGTGCTCCCCAGTCAAAGGGTCCGACAACCCAGATAAAAGGATGGTTTCAACCACCAGATAAGGGGAAGATGCAGGGCATCACCTGCTTCCATTGTGGTAAGGAAGGCCATATGGCCAATCAATGTAATTAACCTTGCAGGTGTCATATCCGTTCCGAACCCCAACCTCCGAACTCCTCACCCCTCTCCATTACTCCATAACCTGGATTTCATACCTCCATATCCGGACTTCACTCCTTCCTCTCAGACTTCTGTAGTTACCATATTTAGTATTCCCCTTGTCCTTTTTCGACCCTTCATTCTTCCCTCGCCCCTTCATTCTTACCTTAGGCCCTTTGCCACACCATATGCCTCCCCCTACATATGTTTTCTGTCTCTACATGCTCTCCTTTTACCCAATGTACCTTACCATATGCTCCTCCATTCCTCTGTCTGAACTCCAATCAGACTTTCATATATAAACCCTCTGTATTCTGTCTCTATACCTTAGTATGAATATCACACTAGTCTCCTCCTGATTCTTGTTTGGTCTCCTCCCCTCGCCCTTCTGCTCCCTCCTACCTCCCTATGAAATACAAGGACCAAACCTCAGCAAGGGCACGACACATAAGTCCTTGGCGATGGAGATCACCAATAGGGACTCACCCCCTTTGGGCCCTGTGATATGAGGGGATGAGGACCCCTAGCTGAGATGGATATGGTCCCTGATATATGGGGTGATCCATGAGGGCAGTGACTGCCTCAAGTGCCAGTGATGTATCGCCCATATCATGACTGATATTGATGAGGGAGACCCCTCACTGAGCATAGCCCAGTCATACCTGTCTGAGCATGCTCAATGGGAGTATGACTGGGGCTGGGATGAGTGCGATCATGCACAAATGACGGGATATGGCCTTGATATTGACTGTGTCTGTGCAGTGATGGCTGAACTTGCGAAGCAAATTTGCATTTTCGAGGGATACTGAGTGTTCCTTGCTCAGAACCTCAGATCTGAGGCAGTACAGGCTCGCCCATGTGTCTCATTCACTAGGCAAGAAGTTGCCACATCATACAATATAATTGTAGAGGAGCTCATAGAGCGATCCCCACTCTGGATTAAAATGTAACTGGATGACCTAGTGGTCAATACTGCACATGGGTTGATGTCTCTCACAGGTGTGGCTGGCCATGCTCAATGTCACATGCCAGAGTGTGATGGGGGAAGTAAACCCCCATTTCTTCAGGTATGCAATGCATACACAGATGGGGCCTGGGAACAACCCTAGTATTCAACCAGTGATCGCACCAGCACTATGCACATGTGCGACAGCCCAGATCACCATCAATGGGTGTCTGGCCTACACGATGATCAATACTGGTAGTACTGGGAACATTGTGAGCCCTGTGTTCACAAAGGTCACCTGGATGGAGGTATTTCCTCTTGAGCAACAGGTCATGCTGCAGCTAGGCTACATAGGCAGCTGCTTGAAGATCACCCATGGGGGTGAATCTTCTATTGTCATTGGTGGATTTTCTGCCTATACATATTTTGATGTAGCCAATATTGATTGCTATGACTGTATCCTGGGGATACCATTCCTATGACAACACCATGCCATTGTCAATTTTGCGACTAATTTGTGGATTGTGGGGGGCATTACTGTCCCCCTTCTGGATGAATCCTCATCTGGTGCTAGGGGCACCTGCTGCCCCAGCACCACCCCTAACTCCCAGTGACTTTCGCATCCTATGATGGTGCTAACATCTTATGAGGGCTCAAAGGAGGGGAGGGAGAGTAGTACAAAAACTATGCAAAGTAGTATAAAAACTACAAAAACAAAGAATACAACAGAAAAAAGACTGCAACTTGAAGTCATGAAGTTAAGCAAGGAGGATATACCCCACCTATGGAACCAATGGTTCCAGAAATACAAAAGTTGACTAGGAGAAGTGAAACAAGCACTTCTCCCACTGCAGAAGGTAAACCACTGGATCCTGCTCATTGATGAAAGTAAGTAGTATGCTTACCACCTTCCACACTGTGCAGACACACTGAAGCAGCAACTGTTGGATAAAATCTGACTATACACCACCGTGGGCTGGTGGGTAATGAAGAGCATTCCACAGGCTGCCCCGATGCTGTGCATCCCAAAGAAGAGTGGAAAATTGTGGACAGTCATCAACTGCCACAAGAGAAACAATAACACAGTGAAGGATATAATGCCCTTCCTGGATCAGGACCAGATCCAGATGGATGTGGCCCAAGCAAAATATCACTCTAAGATTGACCTGTCCAATGCATATGAACAGGTCCAGGTGGAGCCAGAGAACATATGGAAGACGGCCTTCTCCACCATATATGGGACCTTCATCAGCCAGATCATGCAGCAGGGAGACTGCAATGCCCCCGTGATGTTTCAACATCTAATAATGGTGATTTTCCAAGATCACATCAGACACTTCATATATATGTATATGTCTATCTGGACGATATATTCGTCTATAGTGACACATTGGAGGACCATGAACAGCACCTCCAAATTGTGTTTGAGACACTGGCAAAGGCTGACTTCTACCTCAAGGAGGAGAAGTGTGACCTATACACTGAGAGGCTAGATTGCCTCAGTCATTTAATTGACCAGAGGGGTGTACATGCTAATAAGGACAAGATGTCCCACATCTGAAACTGGAGAACCCCTTGTTTGCTGAACAAGGTCCAACAGTTCATTGGACTGGTAGAGTACCTGGCACAGTTTATGCCAGATGTATTGGCATATACTATGCCACTGACTGGGATCCAATGGAATGGATATCCATTCCAGTGGAGGGAAATCCACAACTGATGTTTCCAGATCATCAAAGATCTGGCATATAAATTCCCTATCCTTAGGCCAATTGACCTGAGGAAGGATGAGCCTATATGGCTCATGTGCAACACCTCCCTATATGGGATGGGTGCACTATACAGGCAAGGGCCCAATTGGAAGACATGCAGGCCCACCAGTTTCATGTCAAAGAAGCTGAGCAATGCTCAGCAAAACTATTGAACTTTTAAGTGGGAAATGCTTGCAATCATTGAGGGACTCCTCAAATGGGAGGACAAACTCCTCAGCTTCAAATTCATGATCATGACTGATCATGAGGCACTCAGCTACCTCAAGACACAGCACAAGCTGTCTGGTAGACAAGTCCAATGGCTTGACTACCTGTTGTTACGAACCACTTCAGACCCCTTTTCTTTCTCGGTCACGTGATCTATCATAGGACCTGGGTCCAGACCATGACATCATATGACGTCATGCCTCATGGCTAGCACACCCTTTTAATCTCCGTTAACCCTGGTGGGAACTCTCTCACGTTTGTGTACTTTAGTCTATCCATGTATAGTAGTTTATCCCACGGACCCTATGGTCTGTGCGCACTCCTCTGTACTATATAAACCCAAGGGTCTCAGCTGGCGTCCCCAGCTTTGACCACTTGTCTTCCCGCTACCTTATGGGTGATTAGTGCATGTGAGCTCGCCTTCCCTTCTCTTACCTCGCCAGGCTCGGTAATAGCCTGTGAAGCCGAGGCCAGTGGTGTGATCTCTCATAGTTCGCAACACTTGGTCAAAGCTATTTACACTGCCCTCGGGTGAACGGAGCGTCTTGTCGCTGAAAATATCGAGATCGGGTGAGCGTTTATCCCCATCAGAAGACCGGATCAAGAAAGAAAGCAAATCCGTCATATACGGTTGCCGGGCCCAGGCATAAGGGACATAGCGTAGAGGCACCACATGACGGGCCTGGGCATAGCACCCTTAATAGCTTGAATACACGGTCGTCCGCCGTATTAAATAAGGATAACGTTGCTTCTTGCCCAAAGTGCACTAGGGCAATCTCTCTGTGGTTTGAGAGATCCAGGTTCGCGGAATACCTGTGACATCCGCCGTCAGCGCACGATACGCGTATGACACCTCTCGTTATCGAGAGTCTACTCTTTTGACGGAACCTACACCATCCAAATCAAGCTGTCGAAGAAGATCTAGCTGCCAGTGGTCTTCCCCTCCCATACTTCACCTGACACTCTTCCCCGCAAGCGTCCCCAGACGTTGGTTGAAAGATACCGGCGAGTAAGGACTGATAGGATTCCAAAATTTCATTTTACGAAGGATCAG
The DNA here is from genome assembly GCA_038089355.1 of Pulveroboletus ridleyi. Taxonomy (NCBI): domain Eukaryota; kingdom Fungi; phylum Basidiomycota; class Agaricomycetes; order Boletales; family Boletaceae; genus Pulveroboletus; species Pulveroboletus ridleyi. The sequence goes on along the minus strand of JBBPKS010000108.1, from coordinate 15,798 downwards.
TGCCTGGTTCTCCGGAACAGGCACATACACAACTCTGCAAGTCCCCCTCTTTTGAGGGCTTGCTTGAAGCACTTCCGCAAGTATCCAAGGAGCCTTATAGGCTCAAATTCAAACAAAGACAAACTGCCCCCCCGCCACAAGAAACAATGTCGTCATCATCGCTAAGTAATGACGACCTGAAGGCGCTTCTCACAGCCCTTCTCAAGGAAAAGGAGGACAGCCCCTCTGCCATCACTAAAAAGGTCGCCGATCCCAGCAAGTGGGACGGCACAAGAGACAAATTTCGGGTGTGGTTCACCCAAATCACTGTCTGGGTCTCGCTCCAGAATTGGGGCTCGGACAAACTCAGGGCCGTTGTGGTCCTTTCCCGAATGGAGGGTCAAGCCACCTCCTATGCACGGCTTAAACTCGAGGAGTACTGCGACTCTGAAATTGCAGACACAACCGGCCCGACGGGGAAATCACTGGGCTATCCCCGTGGAGATGAGGCATGGCCCGATTGGAAGGGACTCCAAAAGGAGATTAAGGACCACTTCCAGATCGACGTCCTTGCCCATGAATCGCTGCAGAAGCTTAACCGGCTGAAGCAGCAAGGCCGCCCGATCGATGAGTTCCTCCAGAATTTCGAGGTACTCTTTAAGGAAGCTGAGATCGACAATGGTCACAGCATCGAAATCCTCAAGCGAGCAGTGGACGCTCGCGTGTACATGCAGGTCCACCTACACATGTCGGTAGAAGACGACATTTTCGAGTTGATCGACGCATATAGGAAAGTCAGTCGCTCATTCAAGTCCACGGAAATCGAACGCGGATTCCAACTGAGGCGCTATGGCGGGGCGCAACGATACAACCCACCCAAAGGACCACCGCCTAACCAGCGGTTCACTCAATACGGGACGCAACCTGGAAGGGGAGCGCCCATGGAAATCAGGGCAGTGCAGGGGCCCCCAGAAACCCGCACATGCTTTAACTGTGGCAAACCAGGCCACATTCAACGGGACTGCCGGCTCCCGAAGAAACCGTATAATCCGGCACAAGATAAGAACCAAGCGCTGGTTCAAAATATGCACCAAGTATGGGTACCCGATAAAGACGGGTACTACACCGAGATGTGGGCAGTCGTCTCTGAAACTCCACCTGAAACCAAGGCCCGTGCGGCAACGTCCTCCCGACAGGACTATATGTTGGACGAAGCTCAAGCCGACTGGGCCGATGTCTTCGAAACTGAAGCCAAGACAAAAGCATCCGAGGCTTTAAAAGGAAGCAGCTAGTCGACAGTAGGGTGTTGCCTAGCAAGCTGGACAAAATCAATGAAAAAAGAATAAAATTAGAAAACATCAAAAAAATAGTTACCTCGCATTTGGACCCCTCAATTAGGGACGATAGTGACATTTCTGTACGACCTGGTCTCGAGCCAACGAGCACAGCATTATTTAATCATGTACCAGTAAGTAGACTGGACTCTGGGCGCGCCGGTATGAGAGTGGTAGGCGTAGATGACTCGTTGACCGTGCTCAAGGGAGAAATCCCCGTAGCTGGCACTGAGCCTGTAGCCGAACTCTCGGAGTGCACCGACGGAGACTTCCCAGTTAGAACAATCAGCCAGGTGCTGAAAACTTTAATAGATTCTGATATGTCCGTAGGGGGGTCTCTTCGGAGCTCGGCGCTGGACTATAAACCTAGTGTGCTTAATTCCCTTTTTAAGAATAATTGTGCTGACCTTAACCTTAACAAAATCCCTACACAAGAAATGATCAGTGGAGGAGAATTCACGGTGGACATCGCTGTCCTCTTCTCCACGGGTAACACACAAAAAGACGATAACATAAAAGCACTAATTGACAGCGGTGCCGTCAACACCTTCATCAACCGCAAATGGTGCACCAAAAACAACGTTAACCTAATTCCCCTTGTACAACAGATTCAAGTGTTTAATGCCGATGGTACTCCGGGCAAGGCCGGAAAGGTGACTCATCGGGTTGAACTCGTCACAGCATTGCAGGATCACCATGAAAAGATTAACGCTTTCGTCGTGGAGCTGGGCTCAAACCAAATGATCATCGGCTACGACTGGCTCGCACGCCACAACCCGACTATCGACTGGGTCGAAAAGAAAATCGACTTCACCCGCTGCACAGAAGACTGCAACAACTATAAGCGACAGCGGAACAGGTACTTCGGTTTCAAACTCCGGGTTATCGAAGACGGAGTGGCTGAAAAGGTCCCGGCGGCCTATCATGATTTTCTTGACGTATTTTCGGAACAGGAATCCAACCATATGCCCACGTGGAAACACTGGGATCACGCCATCGATCTCAAGCCTGACTTCGTTCCAAGGAAGGGGAGAGTTATTCCTCTATCCGACATGGAGTTGGAAGAAGTATGAACTTTCATCGACAAGGAAGTCAAGAAGGGCTATCTACAACCAAGCAAGTCTCCCCAAACATCCCTGGTATTCTTCATTCCGAAGAAGGATGGTAAAAAACGTCTCATCATGGACTATAGATATTTAAATGAAGGAACAGTAAAAAACGCATACCCCTTACCGCTAATTTCACAGCTCATCAATCGCCTCAAAGGTGCAGACATGTTCACAGCAATGGACCTACGCTGGGGATACAACAACATCCGCATCAAGGAAGGTGATGAATGGAAAGCAGCATTTGTAATGCCGATCAGGGCTTACTAGCCAACGGTCATGTACTTTGGTCTTACTAACTCCCCCCCGACCTTCCAGAACATGATGAACGATATCTTCTCCGACCAATACGCCTTCCTCATTATATATATGGATGATATGATGATATTCACCAAGAAAAAGACAAAAGAAGAACATGAAGCGCTGGTCTGCGAAGTATTACAACGTCTCAGAGAGAACAACCTATATATCAAACCAGAAAAATGCGCATTCTCCAAGGACAAGGTTGAATTCCTTGGAATGAACATCTCTAAGAATGGTGTTGAAATGCAAGAAAAGAAAACACAGGCTATCGCGGATTGGCCGGAACCAACATGCCTCAAACAAGTCCAGGCGTTCCTGGGCCTATGTAACTATTACCGTAAATTTATTGATCAATTTGCAGAAATCGCAAGACTGTTGAATGATCTGACGAAGAAAGACACCCCTTTCTGGTGGGGCGACACCGAACGAGCGGCCTTCCTTGCTCTAAAAAAGAAATTCACGGAAGCACCTCTCCTTGCCTACCTGGACAGTACGCGACAAATGCGCATAGAAACGGATGCATCTGACATTGCAACCAGAGCAATCCTCTGGCAGGAATGCGAAGATGGGCAATGGCGTCCCTGCACCTTCTTATCCCACTCTTTTGATGCCACGGAATGAAATTACCCCATCTACGACAAGGAACTGATGGCTGTCATCCGCACGCTTGAAGAATGGAGACACTATCTAATCGGCTGAGAACGGTTCGAGGTCTGGACAGACCATAAAAACTTGGAGTATTGGAAGAAACCCTAAACTCTTTCAGGGCGCCAAGCGCGATGGCATGCCCTTCTCCAGGAATTCAACCTCGAATTCATATATCACCCCAGCTCGCTAAACCGTGCAGATCCCCTCTCCCGTCGACCAGATCATGGTGACACGGTAGAAAATCTTAACAAGGATATCACAGTCTTACCTGCCGAGCTATTTATAAAAAACGTTACGTTAGAATCACCATTACTACAAAAAATACAAAAAGAATCACAAAAAATAAATGATGTCCTTAATTATTTCTACGATTTGAATCAGGAGATATATCTCCATGACTTCACCAGCTGAATTTACGTTCCTCCTTCCATTCGTGCTGAGATTCTTAAAACATGTCATGACGATCCCCTGGGGGGTCATAACGGGCAAGCCCGCACTTATCACATGATAAATCACTTCTTTATCTGGCCACAAATGCGAAAAGACATTATTTCTTATGTAAATCACTGCTACACGTGCGCCCTCATGAAGGGTTCATCTAAAGCACCAGCAGGAAAAATTATCCCACTCCTAGCGGCGTCACACCCCTGGGAAGATATATCATTAGACTTCGTAACCAGTGTAGGAGCCTGCGGCCTCCTACGGTTGTAGGCCCCATTTTTCAGCTCGTCCACACGTCCATCAAGCGTCCGAGTTGTGTCCTGTGTCCATCCGTACCATCTCGAGGTCAGTCCGTTTCGTTTCTTGTTTATCCGTCTATCCGATTTGTTCATCCGGTCCTGGGTTCTTATGTACCTGTTCCATCCGGTCCGGTTCCGTCTACCGGATCGTCTGTCTATATGTATCACTCGTCGATTTCGCCATACATTTCATTTCATTGATATTTAACTATGATATCTTGTGTTTCTTGGCTCCTCACTACTTAGATTCGAGTGTCCCTTCATAGGGCCTCGGGCGTTGTCACAGCTACAAAGTCCAGGGAAATGCCCGGACTATAAGAGTCTTGTATCGAGATCTCGAATCTCATCAGTCTTGCACCCACTGGTCATCCCTCAGCGTCCGAATCCCCTCTCCTCATCATCGTGACTGTTCTCGAAGTCATTTTCCCTCGTCATTGTCAGTTTCCGGGTCCTCGTCCTTGACCCATTGTTCGTATCTGGCTCTCGTCCTTGGCCAGGTTTTTCCCCTATCATCGTCAATCTCGCCTATCATCGTCAATTTCATTTCCGTCATTGTCATTTTCCCTTCATCTTCGTCACTTCCCTTCGTCTTCGTCAAGTTCTCGTGTCTTCGACTCCTGTCGCCCTCGATCCGGTCCCATCCGCGACCCCATCCGCACGCACCCAGTCCTCACTGTCGACCGGATTATTAGTTTCCAGTCCGGAACATCGTCCAGAACACACTCTCCTCGCTCTAGTGCACTGAGGTCAGTCATAGTAGTCTGTCCCTGATACTAACCCTCCACAGGACCCCTTGGGACGAGGATACTCAGCCCCTACCTACTACACCCCACACCACTCAACTATCTTTCACCGGTTTACCAGAAATCGACAAGTTCGACTCTGTTTGCGTTATCGTTGATCGATTTTCCAAAGAAGTTATATATGTACCCTGTTCAAAGACCATTTCTTCGTTAGACTTAGCTAAACTATTTCACGATCACGTATGGTCGCAACATGGCATTCCCCGAATGATTGTATCAGATAGGGGCCCACAGTTCGTGTCATCCTTTACGACTGAATTGTGTAAATTATTGGGCATAGAACAAAAGCTTTCCACCACCTATCATCTGCAGACGGATGGACAGACAGAACGGATCAATAGAGAAATGGAGCAGTATCTGAGGGCATACATCGCCAAGAGACAGGACAAATGGCTCGACTACCTCAAACTCGCTCAATTTCACCATAACAACTCTCTTTCCTCCTCTGTCGGTTCCTCCCCATTCGCCATCACCCAGAACTACTCCCCCCGGATGGGCTTTGAAGGAACTTCGGAATCATTGGCTGGAAGCTTCCATGCTGACACGGGTCGCGCGCACTTGGAAGTGCAACAAGCGCTGGAACGCACAGGCGAGAAAATGACATGCAATCAGGAATCCGCCAGAACAGATGCCCCTGACTACATACCCGGTGATTAAGTATGGCTCAGCACAGACAATTTGAAGTTGCTGTACACTGCCCATAAATTAACTCAGCGATGGCTCGGGCCTTTTGAGGTAATACGGACCCTCCCCAATGCAGTCAAACTGCACCTCCCCACATCATTCAGGATTCATTCACCCAGTGGTGAACATATCCAAAGTGAAGCCCTACCGATCCCCGCTGCCTGGTCAGCCAATCTCTCGCCCAGACGCGATTGAGGTCTCGGAAGAAGGCCACTCAGAATACGAGGTCGAGGCGGTTATCGCCTCCCGCTTGAAACGTGGGAAATTGGAATATCGGGTCCGTTGGAAGGGCTACGATGAGACCAATGACATGTGGGAACCGGCTTCCCACCTGGACAACGCACATGACATGGTTGATTCCTTCCATCACGCTTTCCCCTCAGCCCCTTGCCCCCTTCGCGGTCTCTCCTTGACGGAGATGAACCGCCTGTTCGCTGTTTACGGCCCTGAAGCTGGTACTCCGTTTGCGACAACTCATCTGGAACTCGAGTCGTAGCAAAGGGGGGTAATGTTACGAACCACTTCAGACCCCTTTTCTTTCTTGGTCATGTGATCTATCATAGGACCTGGGTCCAGACCATGACATCATATGACATCATGCCTCATGGCTAGCACACCCTTTTAATCTCCATTAACCCTGGTGGGAACTCTCTCACGTTTGTGTACTTTAGTCTATCCATGTATAGTAGTTTATCCCACAGACCCTATGGTCTGTGCGCACTCCTCTGTACTATATAAACCCAAGGGTCTCAGCTGGCGTCCCCAGCTTTGACCACTTGTCTTCCCGCTACCTTACGGGTGATTAGTGCGCGTGAGCTTGCCTTCCCTTCTCTTACCTCGCCAGGCTCGGTAATAGCCTGTGAAGCCAAGGCCGGTGGTGTGATCTCTCGTAGTTCGCAACACCTGTCGCAATTTGATGCTACCATCATTTACATGAGGGGTTCTGAGAACCTCGTAGTGGACTGCCTGTCTCGCTACTATGAGAGTGAAGGAGGTGATACAGCCTCTGATGAAAAGATGGACTGGGCAAGAGCCAACACCTGGTTGGATCCAGAGGGGGATGATCTCCCCCTTGACCAATGGCAAGAGCTAAAGCTTGCTGCCATTAGCAAAGCACCATGACAAAGCTCATGTCTGAAGGAAAAGCGGGAGAACTGCCTGGTAGAAGCCCAAGAAATGGCTTCAGCTGCAGAAAGGAGAGTCGAGGACACTCTTTGCACTAGTATGGAGGAGGATACCTTAATTCTTGAATCTGCCAAGGCCTCCAGGGCCCCACCCATCTCATACAGAACTGTGCCCAATTTTCAGGATACTATCCCGGGATACTGGGATGACACCTTCTCGAAGGTCATATCCCAAGTGGGGCATCACCCATGGTTTTTTACACGGGAGGATCTCCTCTACACAAGAAATCATGGTGAGGAGGAGGTACTATGCCTCCCATGAGCTAAGTACAAGGGTGACATAATCACCACCCTGGTCATCAACCAGGCACACAAGACACTAGGACACTTCAGGTCCCAAAGGACAGCAGATTATATCCACAGATGGTACTGGTGGCCAGGACTTGGCCACAAAGTAGATCAGTTCTGTCGAACCTGTCCTACATGCCAGGTCACAAAGACCGACAACTAATGGCCTCAGGGCCTACTGCACAGTTTGCCTGTGCCTGGAAGGCCCTGGGGCTCCATTGCTATGGACTTCGTGGGACCATTCCCACTGAGCAGCAGGCACAACTACCTGTGGGTGGTCCTGTGCTGCCTAACCTCTATGGTACATCTAGTGCTGGTCAGCACTACCATTTGGGCTTCCGAACTTGCAGGGAAATTCCTGCAGGAGGTAGTGCAGCTATATGAATTACTGGAGATGATAGTCTCTGAGTGAGATGCCAAGTTTACCTCAGCATTCTGGTGTGAATTGCACAGAATGATGGGAGTCAAACTCATAATGTCTATGGCATTCCATCTGCAGACAGATGGTGCCTCTGAGCATGCAATCTGGAACATGATCCAGATTCTATGCATGCTGGTACAACCTGACCAGAGGGATTGGGCAGACAAGCTGCCCCTTACTGAGTTTGTGATTAACTTGAGCATCAGTAGTTTGACCAGGTTCACCCTGTTTGAACTGAACTATGGGCATATGCCCATTCTGATGCAACACATCTCATGGGGGTCCACGTCAAGTGCCCCAGGTGTCCAGAAGTTTGTTTACCAGGCCAGGGAGAACCTGGAGATGGCCCATGATGCCATCATAGAAAGCAGAGTGGTACAGATGCACCATGCAAATAAAAGGCGGAAGGAGGGAACCACCCTCCAGGTCAATGACTGAGTTTATTTATCAACCCAGAACTTGGCAGTGCCAAAGGGCAAAGCTTGTAAGCTCATACCCAAATACATCAGACCTATGAAGGTCCTTGCAAAGGACAGTGTCAATGACACCTATACTCTGGAACTCCTTGAGGAGCTCCAGAAGTGGTATATTCACCTGCAATTTCATGTAGCCTTGCTACACTGCTATGAACAGAACAATGATGCATTCTTCCCGAAGAGGGATGCGCATGCATTCTATAATGTCAGCTCATCTGACACTGATGAGTGGTTGGTGAACGAGATACTCACCTACCACTAGGAGGGCCAAATGGCCCATTTTCTTGTTAAGTGGAATCTGGGAGATTCCACCTGGGAGCCCGGCTCCAACTGTCATGAGCTTGAGGCCCTTGACAGGTACCTCAAGCTCCATGGTGTACCAAATGTACACCAGCTGCCTTGTAAGGCAACAAGTGCACTGAGGTGCACAAACCCGCCAAGTGGATAGTGTAGTGGCTCGATCAATTGATCAGCCCATAACACTAACAAATAAAATAAACCACATGATGTGAAAAGAAAGACAAAGAGTAAAACAACTAAAAATGACAACCAAGAAAACAACAATAAACAATAGATACAACAATAACACTAATATACAAAGTTACCACACTTACAAACAACTGACAATGCCTCCTCTTACACTCCTGCTTTGCTGATTGCTTTCTCATTTCATTACATAATATTTCCCTTTTCAATTTACTTTACTTATATCATACCATGTCCACCACCTCCTCTCTTCTTACCATCACCATCCTGTGCACTGAGCATGTTTGAGCATACCCACTCCCCCACCCCATTGTCTTTGTCCTCCTCTCACATCTCTCAGTCCCCAAAGGGCATTGACCATGGTTGATCCCTCTTGTGTGATTGTGCACCCCTTGGAGGCTTGTCTGCAAGGTCAGCCTCCCATGCTGGCTGCCACAGCAGTGGCACCAAATGGCACTGCAACCCTTCCTCATTGCCTGTGTGTAACACTCATTGTGACAAGCATTGCTGTTGTCCATTCCCTGGGTGGTGAATCTCCCACCCCCACATGCCCACTCTCCATCACAAATATGACTGCAAGGCTTGCAACACATACGTGTTGCACCTCAGCACTGCTGTTGCTGTCAATGCAGACGGTATTTCCAAGGCCATCCATGACCTTACTGATAACATTGCTTGTCTGTGCTGACGCAATGCCTACACTGACTTGGTGGGTCGCATCGACCACCTTCAGCATGACCATTGCGACCTCTGCTCCTCACTTGTGGAGGCCCACGATGAGATCGCCTGTCTGCATGACACACTTGCCATGTCTTTGGGTGGTACCTCTGGTGCTCCCCCTCCCATCCCAATCACAGTGGCTCCACAGCCACCAGCTCCTTCTTTCGGAGGGAGGGTGCAGGCAGGTCCTGACACTCCCCCCCTTCTTCTCCCTGCACAGGCTCAGCCTGCAGTTTCTTCTCACAAGGGGAAGGAGAGAGCAATCTCTCCTCTCCCTGAGCTACCTCCCATCCTCCCATATGAGAACATGATTGTGGATGAGCTGGCCCCACTGTGTTATATCATATATGCTGACCTAATTATTTTTCCTTTTCACTTCACTTGTTTACCAGTCATGTGACCAGATCACATGACACAGCCTAGACCATGATATTATATAACGTTACAACACGTAGTCACCTCATTCTTTTAATTACCATCCTTATGCTTCCATATCACAGAACTCTCCCACACCCATGGGATATCACTTACCATATGTAGACTACTTTCACACCTTATCTGTAGCACAGCTTGGTCTGTGCGCCATCCCCTGCAATATATAAAGGGTGTGTCCTCAGCTGGTATCCCCAGCTTTGGCCACTTGTTCCTTGGGTTAAAACCTTGGATAATAAGTGCTTTCCTTTGCTCTCACTTCCCCTGCGAGGCTTTATGGCAAGCCTTTAGAAGACTCAGCTTCAGTGTTCCAATTCCGTCATAACACACTGCTGCTCGTCCAGGGGAACCTTTTCCCCAAATTCACCAGACTGGAGTTCCCCCAGGGCATCCTCATCCTAGGGGACACCATTGATTCAAAGGGTGTGCACACCCTATTCATCAGGATAGAGGGAAACCTCTATGTGTACCAAGGGGAGTCTCTCAAGGCTTCCCTCTGAAACATCTCAAAGGGGATTTGTCCCCCCACTCCTCCTCAGCAGTCTACTGCCTTTACCATCCATATGAACAGGGATATCATGGGCCCCATCCATCTTTATAACACTGGAGACAGTGTCCGCACCCTGTTTGCCAGGGTGCAAAATGAACAAGAGGGGAAGGCCCCTTATCTCAAGCAGGAACAGGACCTGCTCACCTTCCTCCACCTCTGGAGGAAGCATTGTGACCTGGGCACCAATGAAGTAATGCATGCTGTAATAAAGGAATGGAGGCCCCCTGCATGGGCCTCCAAAAAGGCCAAAAAGAAAAAAGAGGCCATGAAGGAGGCAGCCCGAGCCTCCAAGGATGCAGGTGCCCAGCCTGCTGAGATCATCTCACTGCCTGCCACCCTAGCACTCAAGGAGCACATCATATCTGGTCTGGCCACAGCTACCTCAACCAGCATCAAGGGAGGTACCATGACCCCCCAGGAGTAAGTTACTCCATCCATTCGGGAGCAGAGCTCCAGCGCACCTCTCGCATCGTGCATTATGGACCAGCCATTGGGGTCCACATCCTCCGCTGCCCAGAAGAGGGGCAGCTCCTCCAAGGGCTGACCACAAGGCCCAGTTATTCTGTCAGGGAAAAAGCCCCTCCTCTCTCACGATGCTCCATCATTCGATGCCTCTGATGGGGTGTGGATTGATTATGTCAAATGGTGGCAGCATAAGTGTCCCACCAACAACCAGCACCAGACGATCTGGAAGGTCTTCCCTGGGGCCACTGGCACCCCCATCGTTCTGGATAACCCTGACTTGGAGCTGAATGGTCCCACCCAATGTTAGATGAGAGGGCTCCTCCTCATGGACCAACTCATGCCTGTTCCCTGAGGGCATGTCAATCATATGGTGTGGCAATGTGGCCTCACCCATCTCCTCATCATACCTGGGCAGTACAAGTCTTTCCTTGACTGGGCCAAGGTTGGACCTGCTCAAGGACATAAGATGACCTGGGCCAGTGGTTTCCACAAGGGAACCATCCTTGCGGACATCACAGCACAGCATACCTGGCTGCTAATGGGGTTACCCCCCATATCACTGATGATGCCGTCCAATGTGCTCGTCAATGCACTTGAGAAATGCTTGAGTGCATTGAATTTGCTGGAGGCGACGAGAATACTGCCACCTGGGATCTCTATGGTCCTTTAAGGACTGATCTCAGAGCTGAGGTCACTGATGAGTCCCTCGACCACTTCTTGGAGTAGTATGAGCAGGAGGCTCATCGGATCGAGGTCTCCCTGGAGGACATCCCTCTCTTAGTTGCCTACCCTGATATCCCGAGAGACTCAGCCCTCTTCCAGCAATTCAGTGAGGCTGTCGCAGTGTATGACGTGCCTCATATTCATTGTGGCAATGCCAGTGGGGGAGATTCCCCCCATGCAGCAGGACCACTACAAGGATGGCGAACTTGAGGAGGACTGGTCACGGATGTGATCAGCCTCCCCTGTTGAGACTCATGTGAGATTCAACTTTTTCTCGTTTTCCTTTCATTTATTTCTCATTCCTACCATTCCAGTTTCATTTCTGTTCAGTACTCATTGTCTCAAATGTTCTCTGTATCTTGACCATTCCAGTGTATCTCATCTCATATATCATTTATTTACTTCTATCTCATATTCCTGTTATCTGATCAAAAATATTACTTATGCTTCCTTTCTTTCCAAGCCACTACTGGCTCTACAGGGGGAGGGTATAAGGGGCAGTAGACCCTGTAGATACTAAATGGGATAATAACCCCTGACTGTGTACTTATGAGTGCATGTGATATGAGGTAATCACATGCACAGTATGTAGATAGAAAAGGATAGGCCTATCCTAGTGACGGGCCAATCCTCATATTACTCCTACATACTCATCTGTGAATACCACTCGGTACACTTCACCAGTGTGAGTAAGGAGTGAGGACAGGGTGCAGTGTTAAGTCCAGGTCCTCTGGACTCAAGTCTGGTCAGAGGTCTGAGGGTGAGGACGAACGGAGGACAGGACGGAGATAGGATACCTGAAAGGACATTGGTGCAGGACTTATGTGTTGTGCCCTTGCTGAGGTTTGGTCCTTGTATTTCATAGGGAGGTAGGAGGGAGCAGAAGGGCGAGGGGAGGAGACCAAACAAGAATCAGGAGGAGACTAGTGTGATATTCATACTAAGGTATAAAGATGGAGTACAGGGGGTTTATATATGAAAGTCTGATCAGAGTTCGGACAGAGGAATGGAGGAGCATATGGTAAGGTACGTCGAGTAAAAGGAGAGCATGTGGAAACAGAGAAACATATGTAGGGGAGGCATATGGTGTGGCGAAGTGTCTACAGTAAGAATGAAGGGTCGAGGAAAGAATGAAGGGTCTAGAGAGGACAAGGGAAATACTAAATATGGTAACTGTGGAAGTCTGGATTATGGAGGTACGAAGTCTGGGTTACAGGGTACGGAAAAGGGATAAGGAGTCCAGAGATCAGAGATCGGAGTGAATATGACAGTGCCCCCCTGTTAAGGCCAAGCCCTTGAGGCCGGCTAAGTTCAGGCTGGAGAAAAGACTGGGTGGAGGCCATGTGATGTCTGTTATGGTTTCATCGAGAAACCATTGGAAGGGAACAGAAGACCCTTTGGCTGGAAAAAAACCAAACTTTTAGCTGATAACAAGGCTAGCTGGCAAGGAGAGAATGCCTGTAACCCTGGTAGGGGAGCTACAAGTGCCAGCAAGCCACATCGAGGGAGTGCCCTTAGCAGACGAGGTTTTAACCCAAGTTCCAGGGGCCCAAGAGTGGTGAACTAGACAAGTGGTCAAAGCTGGGGTTTAGCCAGCTGGGACCGCCACCTTATATATTGGCAAGGCCCATACACGGACCAAGCTGTACACTACTATACATGGTGATAATAGACAAGACTATGCTACATATGGTAAGACAGTAATGACCGTGGGTAGAGAATGGAAGTGCAGACAGAGATGAAGAGTGCAAGGCTGCTGTGAGGTGAACCCTGAGATCTGGATCTGGGATCTGTGGAGATGGGAATTTAGATAAATATGATGTGATATATGGGAGGAGATTAGATCAGATTGGGAGATCTAGGAGGTGGCAGGATTGCCATGGAGATCCAATGGAGATGAGGGTTAGGGTAGTCTAAGGGCTGTCAGCATGTAACCCTAGAGACTATGATGTCAGAGATGATGTCGAGGGTCTGGACGTATCATGTGACTGGTCATGTGATCAGCCTTGTGGGGGGTCACATGACTTAAGAAGTGTGAGGGAGTAAGGAATGTGGTGAAAGAGTGAAGGGTGGAGTGTTAGGGGCACACGGTTCATAACAATGTCTGTGAGTCAGAGTTTGAAATGAACCACAAGTCACGTTTCATGTAACACGGTCTTGTCTTCTATCTATGATCTATGACCACCACCAAAACCATGCCTGCTCCCACCTCCCTCAACAATGAGATCGCACTGCTCACATCACAACTACAGGCAATGCAGTGTTAACACGAAGAGGAGAAGGTCGTGGAGGAGTGTCACGCCAAGGAAGAGGCAGAGTGAGTCATGTGTGAGGAGTGCGAATGCAAGGAGGAAGCTGAGCAACTTGAGTGCGAGAAGGCAGTGGAGAAACATGCCAAGGTGATCCAGGAAAAGCACCTCAAGAAGGCGAAGGAGGAGCAGGAGGTAGTGTGAGCCAAGGAGAAGGGGAAGGTGAGGGCAACGGGGCGCAACCAGGTATGTGGCCCACTCATCAGGCCTTGGACGCAACTAACAGAGGTCCATAGGATGAGGCCATCGAATTCCTGAGCGAGGACGAGGAAAATGGGGGCAAGCCATCAATGTTGGCCCAGGCCCCAAAGAGGGGACACAAGGCCACCAACCCTGGGTGGTCCCCGTGTGCATGGTGCATGCAACAGGGTGAGGAGTGCTGACCCCCACAACAGGGGTCAAAGGGAAGGTCGTGCCATGTGTACATGTGTGGCCATCTCATCTGTAAGAGAAAGGGGGTCCAAGAGGAGCACAAGGAGGCGGATGAGGCGGATGAGGAGGATCGCCTGGTGCCTCACAAGAAGGCCTGGGTGGAGGAGGTGATCCCACTCCCCCCTTATCCCACTACAGGTGCCCTCGTGGCCCTTCTCATGAAGGCCACAGGGTCACTTGGCCTTATTGCCAGGGGGTTCACACCCCTGTGAGAGGAGGTCATGGGAGTGTGGGTGAGGGGGCACGGATATGAGGAAGCAGGGATGGAGGTGCAGACGAAGGAGGCAGAGGGGACGGAGGAGGCAGAAGTGGAGGCAGAGGTGGAGATGGAGGTGGAGGAGGCCCTGGAAGAGCTGGAGGTTGTGTAAATACCAAATGTATTTATCTTTTCCCTTTTTTTTTGTAATTGAACGGAGTCTGAATCGGAAAAAGGAGTGAAAGAAGAGGAAGAAAAGGAAAGGAAATAGGAACAGAGTAAGTACTCAGAAAGGAAGGGGTCCGGACTTGTTGGGGTATTTCCAATGGAAGTCCACAACTAAGTCCGAGGTGTGACCTAACTCCGTAGCTAGTAGCCAGGAGGTTTTGTCGTCAGTACCCTCGTACCTGAGCCAATGCACCAAGTACAGAAGTTGGCAGTGGCACCTTCTCCGATCAACCTTGGAATCTAGGATCTCTGCGATCTCATACTCAGGTCCCCCATCAACCTTGATTGGAGATGGTGGAGGTTGGACATGGTTCAGGATGGAGTTCAGAGTACAAGGTTCTAACTGTGAAACATGGAAAACTGGGTGTATGGACTTCATAGAGTCAGGTAATCATAGGGTAAATGAATGTGAACCAGGCTTAGCGATGATAGCGAAGGGTCCTAAGTATTTTTCAGAGAGTTTCTTGGAGGGTCTGGTGGATCAGAGGTATTTCGCTTTGAGATATACCTGGTCTCTGATAACAAAGTTTGGAGCCAGAGATCGTCTCGTGTCTGCTGGTCCTTGGTAGCATTTTTGTGCTTCCAGCATCTCCAATTGGAGGAACTTGTGGAGTTGATCCAAGTCTGTGATATAGGACTGGGCTGCAGAGGAGGTGAGGTCCTTGAAGGACCAGAACTGGATTGCTCAATCCAGTGATTCAACCTCCTGGTCATACCACTTTTGTTATGAATCCCCTTGCATCTAACTTTATTCCCACACTCCTTTCCCTTCACTTTCCTTCTCCTCATGTTCGTTACGTCACGTGACCTCCACAAGGCCAATCACATGACCAGTCACATGATAAGTCCAGACCCTGATGTCATCTATGACATCATAGCCTCAAGGTTGCCACATGGCAAACCCTAGACTACCCTAAACCTACAATCTCCATCGGATCCCCACGGCAATCCTGCCACCTCCTAGATCTCCCGATCTGATCTAATCTCCCCTTGTATCCATTAGTATATATTGGATCTCGATCCTGATCCTCGGATCTCTGATCCTATCTCCTAGGACTACGATCTAGATCTCAGGACTCGCCTCCTTGCAGCCTGACCTCTTTAATCTCTGTCCTTCCATTCCTTCATTACGCTTACTGTAGTTACGTTCCTTACCATGTATAGTAATGTACTGCTTGGTCTGTGCGCAAACCCAGGCAATATATAAGGCCAGTGGCCTAAAGCCGGGAACCCCAGCTTTAGCCACTTGTCGATTGGCTCCTCCTCTGTCTGCTAAGGGCTTGGCCTTCGG
>JBBPKS010000107.1:0-21775 GCA_038089355.1 Pulveroboletus ridleyi | reverse complement strand
ATCTCCATCTCTGCCTCCACTTCTACCTCCTCTGTCTCCTCTGCCTCCTCCATCTGCACCTCCATCTTTCTCCACCTCTGGGGTTGCCCTTGTCTGCACCCCTACCTCCTTATACACATGCCCCCTCACCTGGAGCCCTGTGTTCTCCCTCTGGAGCTCCCTCAACTCCTCCCACAACCCACTCACATTCTCTCACAGGAGCGAGAAGCTCCCTGTGATGGAGCCAAGTGACCCTGTGGCCTTCATGAGAAGGGCCATGAGGGTGCCTGGGATGAGGTAAGGGGGGGCCAGGACTACCACCTCCACCTGGGCCTTCTTGTGAGGTGCTTGGCAGTCTTCCTCATCCTTCTTGTCCACCTCTTCCTCGTGCCCCTCTGGGACCTCCTTTCTTTTGCAGATGGGGTCCACCTGGAGTTGGTGACTTCTCGCCCTCACTTCAGGGTCTGAGTCGACATGGACAGTCTGTCTTTGTTTCCCTTGTTGTCACTGGGGAACTTGATTGCTTCCTCCTGTGGACCTCTGTAACTACATCCGATGTCTGATGAGTGGACCACACACCTGGTTCTGCCCCATTACTCTTGCCTTCCCCTTCTCTTTCACCTGAGCCTTGTCCTGCTTCTTTCGCACCTTCTTGAGGCGCTCCTCTCAGATGGCCTTGACCTGTTCCTCTGCTGCCTTCCTGTGCTCCTCACATTCACACTTGACCTTCTCTGCTTGCTTCTGGCGTTTGTGCTCTTTGCACGTGATCCGCTCAGCCTCCTCCCTTGCATGGCACTCCTCTATGACCTTCTCCTCATTGCTGCAATGTTGCATTGCCTGGAGCTGTGATGCAAGTTGAGCAATCTGGTTGTTGATTTTGCTAGTGGTGGGCATGGTGGGAAATTGGGGTTGATGTAGTCAGATTGTGGTTAGAAGACAGAACCATGCTACATGAGATGTGACTTGTGGTTCATTTCAAACTCCAACATGCAGACATCATGTGACCTTCACCCAGTCTCTTCTCCAGTCCAAACTCAGCCAGCCTCAAGGGCTTGGCCTTAACAGGAGGGCACTGTCATATCTGCTCTGAACTCCATCCTCTGAACCTCTTATCCTCTCTCTGGTACCCTGTAACCCAGACTTTGTACCTCCATACCCAGACTTTGTTCCTTCTGCTCAGACTTCTGCAGTTACCATATTTAGTATTCCCCTTGTTCTCTCCCAATCCTTCATTCTTACCATAGACCCTTCACCATACCATATGCCTCCCCCTACATATATTCTCTATCTCCACATGCTTTCCTTTTATATGATGTACCTTATCATATACTCCTCCATTCTTCCATCTGAACTCTGATCAGACTTTTGTATATAAACTCTCTGTACTCCATCTGTTATATCGTATACGCTAACCTAATTATTTTTCATTTTCACTTTACTCGTTCACTGATCACGTGACCAGATCACATGACACGGCCTAGACCATGACATCATATGACGTCATCACACGTGGTCACCTCACTCTTTTAATTACCGTCATTACACTTCCTTATCACAGAACACTCCCACACCCGTGGGATATCACTTACCATACATAGCATTTACTCACACCTTATCTGTAGCACAGCTTGGTCTGTGCGCATCCCCATGCAATATATAAAGGGTGCGTCCTCAGCTGGTACCTCCAGCTTTGGCCACTTGTTCCTTGGGTTAAAACCTTGGACGATAAGTGTTCTCCTTTGCTCTCATACTTTCTGCGAGGCTTTATGGCAAGCCTTTAGTTGCTCGGCTTCGGTGTTTGTGCTCCGCATAACACCATCTTTGTACCTTAGTATGAATATCACACTAGTCACCTCCTGAATCTCGGCAAGGGTGTGACACATAAGTCCTGCACCAATGTCCTCCTAGGTATCCCATCTCCGTCCCATCCTCTGTTCATCCTCCAATGAACTTCACACTCACCTTCAGAACTCTGACCAGACTTGAGTCCAGAGGACCTGGACTTAACAAGTACCAGTTTTACTTTACCTTATTACTATTGCTAATTAGTGTAGTGGGCAATCACTGCCCTTTTACTTAGATTTTTCACATGTACTGGTATGGCATTGGACATAAGTCTGACCTTCCTATCCATCTCTGGCTGCTCCTATAGGACATTGGTAACTCCTATGTAGGAGCTATAGGAGTTCAGAATTGTCATCTCTAACACCAATTTATTCTAAACTATGAAAAATATAAGGGCAGTAATTGCCCACTACACTAATTAGTAACAATGATAAGGTAAAGTAGAACTGGCACTCACCTCAGCCACTGCCTAAGAAGTAGCAGGAATAACTGAGGGGAGTCCAGGAATAAAGGGGAATATATATATAAAGTAGATGTCATATCTGCTTTGAATCCTGTCCTTCAAATCCTTTACTCTGTCTCTGAGCCTCCATATCCTGGACTTCATACCTCCATGCCTGGACTTCATTCTTTCCTCTCAGACTTTCATAGTTACTATATTTAGTATTCCCCTTGTCCCCATTCAACCCTTCATTCTTACCTTAGATCCTTCACCACACCATATGTCTCTTTCTATGTATGTTCTCCATTTCCATATGCTCTTTTCTTACCCAACATACCTTACCCTGTGCCCCTCCATTCCTCTGTTCAAACTCTGAACCAGACTTTAGTATATAAGCCTCTTGTACTCCGTCTTTGTACCTCAGTACAAATATTGAGCTAGTCTCCTCCTGTCCTTCATCCAACTCCCTTCTTTCTCTTCTCTCTCCCTTGCTCTCCTATAAAATATGAGAACAGAGCCTAGGCAAGGGCATGACACATAAGTCCTGCACCAATGTCCTCCTAGGTACCCCCTTGTCACTCTAAACTCCATTCGTCCTATGAACTTCATATACTAACCCTCAGACCTCCATCTGGACTTGAGTCTGGAGGACACAGACTTAACAGTATATTTGTACTCCCTCTTATCAAGGCTCAATCTTTCTGACAACACCCATGTCTGTGCACACATGACAAACCACTCAGCATGAGCAGATCCTGCAGACAGCCTTTGGCAGCTCTTGTGGGGTGTTATGTGGATGCAAGAACACCGAAGCCGAGCAACTAAAGGCTTGCCATAAAGCCTCACAGAAAGGATGAGAGCAAAGGAGAACACTTATCGTCCAAGGTTTTAACCCAAGGAACAAGTGGCCAAAGCTGGGGATACCAGCTGAGGATGCACCCTTTATATATTGCAGGGGATGGTGTACAGACCAAGCTGTGCTACAGATAAGGTGTGAACATATACTATCTATGGTAAGTGATATCCCACGGGTGTGGGAGAGTTCTGTGATGAGGAAGCGTAGTGATGGTAATTAAAAGAGTGAGGTGACCACGTGTGATGACATCATATGATGTCATGGTCTAGGCCATGTCATGTGATCTGGTCACGTGACCGGTGAACGAGTGAAGTAGAAAATGAAAAATAATTAGGTTAGCGTATACAATATAACATGGGTCCCTGGAGATTTTTGTAGCTTCTTCACATGCACCATGGTCACTGTGCCCTCCATCTCTGAGGCATGTAACAGACTATCTTTGTCCCCACTTACACCTCTTCCACTTACCCTCAGCCCTGAACTCCCTCCAATTTGTTGAACAGGACCCTAATAGCTGCAGAGGATGACTAATAGGACTCACATAGAGAGGTTTGAGGACGTTGGGATGGTCTAACATGTCAAGAGACTTATTCAAACTCAGTAGTCTGAGTGTGAACTGTAGGTACATGATTATCTAAGACTACCATAAAAGGTAACTAAGTGTGTACTACAGTAAAAGGGTAGTGAATGAGTCACACTTGTTTAACACTCCCCCTGTTACGCTTGATCCTGAAGGGTCTAGCGTGAACTTGGTGAGGGTCCTAAGACACAAAGACAAGGGGGTACCTTGCAAACAGCAAGGTCAAGGGTTCGTCCTGGTAAAGACCAGACGATGGACTTCCCGGTGAAGCGGGTGGACTGAGGACAATCCCTTGTAATCGGGATAGGACATAGGGGAGAACCAAAGCACTCACTCAAGTATAGAGTGAAGACACACAAAGAGGAAAATTAGAATGTATATGCCAAGTAGGTCTAAGCTGGGGTACAGGAGATCTACTTGGGGTTTATATACAAGAATAACGAAACGCTGAGTAATTGTATAGAATCGGGAAGAACAAAGTGGCTGACTGATCATTGAGTCAGTGAGCCAATAGCAGAAGTCACTTAGTTAGTAAGCAAAGAACTCCATGGAAGGAGGAAGAACAAAAGAACATGTGACTAAGGGAATATGGACTTAGCATGACGAGAGCTAAGTGAGGAGAGATAAGTCCGAAAGAAAAAGAAAAGAAACAGGACACGGGTACAAATCATAACATTACCCCCGGTTTAGGGTGTTGAGTCCACGACAAAGACTAGAAATCGCCGTATGAGGGGCCTGGAGAGCCCGTGATATTGCCCCATCCAACTTTGTCAATGACATCTTCGATATCAGCCGACTTGGGAGAAGGCGCACGAGGTGCAGGGACTGGGATGGGATGGTGTGGGCGTCTTTGGTGGCATGGGTGGTAACTCGTTGGTGACGATGAGGAATGGGAAGATCACGCGGAGCAACGGAAGGAGGAAGATGACGAAGATGAAGACAGCAGAGGCAAGCGATAAGGGACCCTTTCAGGACAGAGGTATTGGGGGTGCCCTGGCTTCCTGACCCGACAGGTGGGGCAGACGTAAAAGAGGCAGTGAACTCGTCGATGCCCGAGAATGCGGCACTTGTAGCAGGCGTCTTTGTAACGAGGGTGGTCCCATGGGAGGGGAAAAAGATGTTCACACCAATGTTCTTCTTCCTCCCAGGGGCTACGTCCGTTGGGGCTGGTAGCAATAACGTCGTCGGCATCTAACTGTGCATGGGTTACGAAGGGAATGTACTCCCCTTGATCTTCCAGTCTGGCTCATAGGGAGGAGTAAGTGATGTCAGCCATGTATCCATCCAACTCCTTGAGCCAATCTCCAAGGTCCAATTGGTAGGCTAGTCCCCCAAGGCGGCTGTCCTAAGTTCCTGGACGGAGAGCAAGGCTGACCACTGCATGGTGTACTCGGGTAGATGAAGTTTCTGGATGATGGTGGGTATTCTGGCCAGTTGACGATATGCTTGGGTCAGGTATAGGAGGGGTGACCCTGGTTGAAGGTGGCAGTCGATGGGCACAGCAAGACAGGAGTTAGTTAGGTGCGCCTGGAGGACAGTATGGTATTCTTCGTTGGGGTAACCTTCCCTAAACCTATGGGCATGGAATGGGAGGTCGGGCTCTATAGAGAAGGTTTCCTCATTGTTACGATCAGGGGTGATGCACCCCGTGGGGTCTCCCCAGCTGAAGGAGACAATGCAGTCACCTCGAGTGGGCAATGGGCGTGGGGTATCGACACGACGAGGGGGCATTTTGACTGGGGTGGCGAAATAAGAGTTGCCAGAGGATGTGGAAGTTGAGGAGGGAGTCAACGTCGACTCGGTCGAGAGGCTACTGGTGAAAGCATCAACGCCAGTGTCAGACAGAAGAACTATTGGAATAGAAGACTCAACGCCCTGAGCAGGGGGTGAAGGTGATGCCATCCACTGATTGTCAGGCGGAGGACTCTGGCTAAGTCGTTGGGTGACAGTTCCCTGAGAGACGAGGGGGGATGTGACATGGGGGCGAGAGAAGGTAGGGTTGGTGGACATGGTATGGATGGCTTTGACCGAGATGGAGGAATGGGACTGAGGGAAGATCTTGGGGTGGAGGTGTTTATAAGCATTGAGGGTGGCCTTGGCATTAGTCAGGTCAGATTCATTTTGCCAAGAGTCTTTGTCAGTGATGTAACCCTTCCACCTGATCAGGAACTGCCGGTGGGTCAGGGTTCCTTTATGCTGTATGATTTTTTCAACTTCATATTCTTCTTCTCCTTCTATTAGCTCCGGGGGTGGAGCCAGGTAATTCGGGCCGTGCACATCATTTTTGCAATAGGACGATAAGAGGGAAGCATGGAACACGGGGTGGATCTTCCAGGTTTTAGGAAGGCAGAGGTGGTAGGAGATAGGAGATAAGACTTCGGTAATAGTGAATGGATCTTCCCATTTGGGTGCGAATTTAGGGGAGGTGAGGGAACGTTTCAAGTTTCGTGCTTCTAGCCAGACCTTATCTTCTCATTTCCAGGGGGTGAATCCGCGAGTATTACGAGATTTCATGACTTGGCGTGCAAGTTCATGGGATGCCAGGGCTTCATCATGGAAGCAGGAGAGCGTGTCTAGTCTTGTTTTGACAGCAGGTAGTGGGGTTTCCGCAATGATCATAGGTAATGGTTTGGGTTCATACCCCATCATGAGGAAGAAGGGGGATTGATTGGTTACAGAGTGAGGGTGGTGGTTATGTGTGAATTCAGCCATTGGAATATGTTCTGCCCATTCGGTAGGATTTTGGTGGCAGAATAGTTGGAGGTAGGTCTCAATTTCCTGGTTCACTCATTCAGTTTCACCATCAGTCTGTGGGTGGTAGGCAGTGGAGAGTGTGAGTTGGTATCCAATGAGCTTTGCCAGGGATTTGGCAAATTCAGAGGCGAATTGTGGGCCACAATTGGAGATGATTTTATCATAGAGTCTGAATCGGGTGTATACTTTGTGGAAGAAAAGGTGGGCGATTCCTTCTGCAGTGATGGTCTTTCGAGTAGGGCATAAAATTACCCCCTTCGTAAGCCCATGGTCGACCACGGCCAAGAGACTATCAAAGCCAGAGGATTCCAGGAGATCCGTGATGAGATCACAGGAGATCTGCTGGAAGGGGCAAGTGCAGGAGGAGAAGATGGGGGTAAGTGGAGCAACCGTAGGGTGTGTATTTGCCTTCATCTGCTGGCAGGGTCTGCAACCTTCGACAAAGCAGCGGACAAAGGAGGCCAGCCCGGGCCACCAATAATCGCAGGAGACAAGTTGACAAGTCTTAAGGTAGCCAGGGTGGCCCGCAGAGGGGTGATCATGAGCACGAGAGACGACCTCATGCCGGAGGGCATCGGGCACATAGATGCAGCCCTGGTAGGTGAGGATACTGGCATCGTAGGACCAATCAGACAGGCGGGAGCGGAATTTGGAGGCAACTGATCCCTCGAGTGTGTGAAGGGCATCAGTGACAACAGGGTCGGAAGGGGAGGAGGCAGCGACCTTGGTGGCGAGATCAGTATCGATAAGTTTGACAAAGAGGTCATCAGGGAGGAGAATGACGTCCTCGTTGTCAGCGTCATCAGAAGATACAAAGTCTGGCCGACGAGACAGGGCATCCGGGGCAGAAAGGGCAGAGCCAGGGACATGGGTGAATTTCAGGTCGAAGTCGGCAAGGTCCAAGAGCCATCGAGCTTGCCGACGGTTAAGCTTGTGAGGCTCACGGAAGTAGGTGAGGTTCTTGTGGTCCATGAGGACAGAGACCACAAAAGGGGATCCATGAAGGTGGTGGCGCCATGCTTTGAGGGCACGAATGACGGCAAGGAGTTCTCGGTCATAGATATTGTAGTTCTGCTCTGCAGAACAGAAGGACTGGGAGAGGTAGGCACATGGACAAAGATCACCATTGCCATTGGGTTGAAGGAGGACACCACCTGTCGCCCATTTGGATGCGTCGGTGGTGATGGAGAACGGCTTTGTGGGATTAGGCAGAAGTAGGACAGGTGCGGACGTGAACATTGTTTTCAAGGAGGTAAAGGCCTCCACACACGCAGGGGACCAGTCCCAAGGGTGGTCCTTCTTAGTGAGGTCGAGGAGGGGGCGAGCGATGGTGGAGTAGTCTGGAATGAACCGCTGGTAGAAGTTGGCGAAGCCAAGGAAGGATCAGACATCCTTGACTTTTAGAGGGGTAGGCCAGTTGGCTATCCCTGCGAGTTTCACAGGATCCATGGCAAGTTCTCCCAGTTTGACTACCATCCCGAGGTATTCGACTTCGGTGGTGGCGAAGTCACATTTCTCCAATTTAAGGTGCAGATCAAGCTCGGTCATTCGCTGGAGGACGCGATGGGTGCATTCAATGTGAGTTTTCTCATCAGATGAGAAGATGAGGAGGTCGTCCATGTAGATGACGAGCCATCTCTCGGCAATAAGGTCGTGGAAGGAGTCATTCATGAAGCATTGGAAGGTGGCAGGGGAATTTGTTAGTCCAAAGAACATAACAGTGGGTTCAAACAAACCCTTGTGGGTGAGGAAGGCAGCCTTCCAACAGTCAGATTCCTTAATTCTGACATTGTTATATCCCCAGTGGATGTCAAACTTGGTGAACACCTTAGCCCCTTGGAGTCGTTCGACGAGGTCAAAGATGAGGGGGAGAGGGTAGGTGTCACGAATTGTGTGTTTGTTGAGGTATCGATAGTCTTGGCAGGGACATAGCTTCCCATCCTTTTTCCCAATGAAGAAGAAGGGGGATGACTGAGGGGATTTCAAAGGGTGAATCTTTCCTGCAAGGAGGTTCTCTTCAAGGAAATCTTCGGTTGCCTTCTTCTCAGCCTCAGTGAGAGGGTAAAGCTTTGCTGATTGTGGTTTGAACGTTTCATCGAGCTCAATGGGGTGGTCATAAGGGCGAGAGGGAGGGAGGTGGTCAGCAGACTCTTTAGAAAACATGGATGCGAAGTCGGTGAATTCGGGGGGGAGACGTACTTCCTTCTTCTTAGCTAGGGCTTCAATAGCAAGGCCTGTTGCTGTGGTTAGGCATTTGATGATTACTTCGTCCTCCCAGGCTTTTCATTCTTTGTATGTGGGCCATCTATGTCCGCCCCAGTCCTGGAGGTAGTTGAACAATGCGCTGCTCTGATCCTGTTCAACATGAACATGGCAGATCTGGACGGGATCTGGGGTGTTTGTAACCTTTGCTGCATGTTCCATGAGCCATTTGGTTTCTGCAAGGGACTCTGTTGGTGCAACGGGAGGTAGGGCATCCGAGATAGGGAGGAGGAGGGTGGAGGTGGACCAATCGATGAGAGGGTTGGCAGTCCTCAGCCAAGGCCTCCCGAGGATGAAAGGGTCGTCTCCGCAGTGCATTACATGGAAGGTTTCGGAGTAGCGAAGGTCTTCGATGGAGAAGGGTATGGTAACTGAGAATTTAATCGGCCTACCCTTGTTTGGGGTGTCATCTGCATTCCAAACTTGGATGGGTTTCGGAAGGCGGGTAAGCGGGATGTGGTGTTTCTTGATGAAGGCCCAGTCTATACAAGACCGGGTGGCTCCAGAGTCGACAAGGGCACAGGTTTTGATGGCTTTTTGACCAGTAGTAAAAATAAAGGGGATTCGTATAGCACGAGGGTCTTTAGCTACTAATACATGGTGATTAGAGGAGGAAACGTGCGTCAAGGGCGTTTCTCCTTTCAAAAACCCTTCCCCCATCCAGAGAAGGTGACTCTTTTGACTGTTTCTTTGGGAGGGTCCTCTTCATCATCATCATCATCAGGCACCAGTTCGAGTTTCGGGAGTGACGGAGTTTCAGTGACCTTTTTGACAGAGGTCTTCTTCTTCCCAGAGCTTGGGAAGGTGGGACAAGCATTTGACATATGTCCGGACTGGTGGCAGCGGAAGCAGAGTTTCATCGTCATACATTGCTTCCTTTCTTCTGGGGTTAGCTTGCCAATCCTGACAACATCTATGTCCATAGTGTCTGGGTCCTTTGCAGAGGCGGTGGAAGATGCAGCAGGCCGGAAGTAGTTATACATTTCTTTCTGCTTATAGGCATCAGCTCACTCCCACTGGATGACGAAGTGAACAGCTTTCTTGTACCATTCTTCTATGGTGGTGGGGGGGGTGTCCATGGAGAAGATTCGTTGACAGAGGGAATTTGGTATCCCGGCGGCGAAGAAGTTGGTGAGGATGATGTCGTCATCAATAGTGCTGAGAGAGACTTGGTTCTTGAACTCCGAGATATAACTATTACTATTGATGTCGGAGAGCTTTGAGATGCGGGTGTTTTGTAACCATCTGACTGCCTTTGTGACGGTATCTTCGTGTTGGAAAGTCTCCTTAAAACTTTCCACGAACTTCTTGTACGTTCTGAATCCAGTGGTGGGGTCAGCAAGTTTCTGGGTTTGGAAGGTGTTGGCCCAGGTGGCCACAGATCCACTTCTCATGAACGAGAGGGTGAATGTGATTTTCTTTGCATTGGTATTATAGAGGTCCTCATTGGTGATGAGGTAAAACTGGACAGAGTTAAGCCATGGGATGGCTTTCTCGTAGGTGCCATCGTAGTCGTCGGGTTTCCCAAGGCGGAGTTCGGTAGGTTTGGTAGTCATTGGTGGGGGAGCAAACGGTGGGAGCAGGTTTCATACGGGAGTTTGGACTTGGGTAGTTCTTGCCTGATGTTCTGCGTTGGCGAGGGCTCTGGGGAGGGTTTGGTGGGTGGCTATGGGAGTGGGGAATGGTGGGGTTGGTTCTCTAGGGATGGATATTCCGTCAGAGAAGAGGGCGGCGAGGGCGTGATCTTCATGTTGTTCCTGGGGGGAGGTAACGTGGAGGTCAGGCAATGACAGAGGGTGTTCTTCTTCAAAAGACTGGGGTTCAGGTTCTGAGTTGATGGGGCGTTCTCTGGTAGGTCCAAAGATCCTATCAGCAAGGCTGGGGGGGTGTCATCGAGATATGGTGGCGGTTTAGGCGGTGCTAACTGCAGCTAGAGAGCTTAGACCTTTTGTTACACTTGATCCCGAAGGGTCTAGCGCGAACTTGGCGAGGGTCCTAAGACATGAAGACAAGGGGGTACCTTGCGAACAGCAAGGTCAAGGGTTCGTCCTGGTAAAGACCAGACGATGGACTTCCCAGTGAAGTGGGTGGACCGAGGACAATCCCTTGTAATCGGGATGGGACGTAGGGGAGAACCAAAGCGCTCACTCAAGTATAGAGCGAAGACACACAAAGAGGAAAATTAGAATGTATATGCCAAGTAGGTCTAAGCTGGGGTACAGGAGATCTACTTAGGGTTTATATACAAAAACAACGAAATGCTGAGTAATTGTATAGAATCGGGAAGAACAAAGTGGCTGACTGATTGTTGAGTCAGCAAGCCAATAGCAGAAGTCGCTTAGTTAGTAAGCAAAGAACTCCATGGAAGGAGAAAGAACAAAAGAACATGTGACTAAGGGAATATGGACTTAGCATGACGAGAGCTAAGTGAGGAGAGATAAGTCCAAAAGAAAAAGAAAAGAAACAGGACACGGGTACAAATCGTAACACCCCCTTGCTAAGCAGCCAGTAAAGGTGTGTAAGCATCTAAAGGATGAGGCTAGGCTGTCTGTGGGAGATCATAGAAAACTAGACCTAGCTATGAGTGGAACTGCTCAAACTTAACATATCCCAAGTTCTTGGTGAGCATATCTGCAGGATTAGTAGCGCCTTCTATGTAGAAGAGCTCAATCTTTCCTTCAGCAACCCAATCTCTAATACTGTGCCAGCAAATATCAATGTGTTTGTTTTGCTTCTTGGTTACTGAGTTGGAAGCCATAAAGATAGATCCTTGGTTATCTTCATAGATAGGGATCACATTTAGGCAGTATCCCATTTCATCAAGTAATTGGCAAATCCATATCACCTGACAGCTAAAATCTGATAAGGCAATATATTCAGCCTCAGTAGAGGAGAGGGCGACGACTTTTTGCATGCATGTCTGCCATGAGAAAATGCCTCCAGCTAGTTTCAAGAACCAACTGGTTTGAGAGCATCTGGTGTTTGGGTCAGAAGCCCAGTCTGAGTCTGTACAAGCAGTTATCCCATCCCCAGAAGCACCATCATAGACTAGGGAGTAGTGGCGAGTATCAAGCAAGTAGCAGCAGATATACAGCGCTTTGCTCATATAGTCTTCTGTAGGGTTTGCTGCATGCCTTGAGAGGGCAGTCACTGCATAGGCAATATCTGGGTGAGTGCCTAGCATGATGTACAGGAGAGACCCAATGATGGATTGGAATCATGAGCGAGTTCCAGCATCAGTAATCTGGTCATTGTTTAGGGGGTAGTACCCCTGAGGTAAGGGAGTGGGTGCAACACAGGCATTTTGCATGCCAAATCATGCTAGGACTTTTTCAAGGTATTTGCACTGATCAATTAAGACCTGGCGTCCTGAGTGGTGTATGTGCATATGGAGAAACTCAGTGGCTACACCAAGATCTTAACATTCCCACTTCTTCATGAAGAGAGCCTTGACCTCATTCATGATCTCTTTGCTGGGACCACAGAACATGGCATTATTTATATAAATGATTGCAACAACCATATGGGTGCCACATTTTCTGTAGAGAAATAAGCCAGAATCTGACTTGAGATGTTTGAAACTGAGTTCTTCCATGGACTCATTGAGGGCCTTCCACCATGCCAATTCAGCCTGTTTAAGGCCATATAATGCCTTGAGTAGGCGGAGGACATTGTCCTCTTGACCAGGAAGTTTAAATCCCTCTGGCTGTTCCATGTAGATCTCTTCATCCAAGCAGCCATATAAATAGGTGCTGCAGACATCTACAGCCTTGATATGCCAGTTTTCTAGGGCAGCTAGTGCAAGCATAAGCCACACTGTCTCAAAGTGCACAACTGGAGAGAATATTTGATTCAAGTCGAGTCCTTCAATCTGGGAAAATTCCTTCACAACAAGTTGTGTACACTTTTGACCATCTGGTTTGATGTCAAAGACCCATCTGTTCTTAATGACCTGCCAATTTTTAGGGTGGTCTACCAGTTCATATACATCTTGCTTTTTAAGCATCTCAAGCTGCTCACAGCAAGTGGCCTTCTACTCCTTCTGGTCTGCAGTGGGTAGTTTAAGAATGTCCCTGAAAGTCCATTCATGAATTGGCTTCAATCTTGCAGAATTGGCCAGTGCAATTGCCTTATTCAATAGATATGTGACAAGATCTGCTCCCCTTTCCCAACACAGCTTCTCAACATCCTCCTTGCTAAGAGTGGTGGGAGACAATGGAGATGCAGCATCTTCAGGTGATGAAGAAGGGGTGCCTGGAAAGTGACCTGGTATATTCTCTCTTGGAGCTGAAACCCTAGAAGGGCCAGGCTCAACAACATCATGCCATCAAGAGGTATGCTCTATATCCTTCAGCTGATCCACAGGGTGTCAGTTGTCACCATATACATTGTTGGGCCACTGTCATATCCATCAATCTGGAACTCTGGACTTAACTCCGGACCCAACTCCAGACTTTCTTTTTGCAACCTCTGGTGCATTCTTGATAAGTCCACATCCCTGACACTCCAGACCCTCTCTATTTAGTATTCCTTGTTCTTAGTGTCATGTTCCATTCTTCGCTTACAGTACATAGCCACTAGTTTCGTCCCAGTTCATCCTCCATCCCTATGCTCCACTTAGGGGCACAGCTCTGGTACACTTAGCATCCACACTCTGGACTATTAGTAAGACCTATGTTCTACTCCCGTATATAAGTCTCTGCACTTGTAGTAGATACTCCAGTTTGAATATTGACTTGGACAGTCTCCCAAGCTCACTCTGACCTCCTTAAGTCTCTAAAACTCTCTTCTGAATTATCCTCAGCCTTTGTTGCTTGCAACAAGGTCAATCTGACTTCTTCTGTCTGTTCCGAAATTACAGAACACCCCTGGAGTTGTGACAAGGGCACACCATATATGGTGAAGCCAAGTCCTGCTCAAACTCCAGAGTTCCAGAGTTACCTCCTGGAGACCCCGGTTCTAACAGTATATTCAAACTCCCTCTTGTTATAACTCCTAAATTGCATCCATCATGGCCACTCACATCATGTGCTCCAGAACGTGCACTATTGGCACAAACCCACCTCTGTCCCCATGTTTCAATCTGCTTAGTGTATTCACAAGCAGTCGCTGAGGCCCCACCATTGTTGACCAATTCCATAGTTTTTCTGCCTGCCGTACTCTGGCATCCATTTCCCAGGCTTGTGCCCTCCAGCACTCATTAACTCTGGATGTGTGGATTACTGAACTCAAGGACAACGGATCATCATTGTCCAACCTACCCCAAGAACAAGATATCCCTTGCACACCACCCAATGGTCCTGGAAGCCTGGGGGGTCCAGATGGTCCTGGAGGTAATTCCTTCGATGAAGACCCCAACTTCCCTGAGCTCAGACCTGAGGATAGTGACAATGAGGAAAATGCCCCTGGAAATGAGAATGAGAATGAGCAAGTCCCTCAGGACATGCTCGCCCTCCTCGCTGATGCTATCTGCGGTCTTGCCCACTCCTCTTGTCGACACCCCACCGATAGCACCCCCTGCATCAAAGTCCAAGAACCAGATCAGTTCGGCAGGACTGACCCCCAGAAACTCTGGACCTTCCTAGTCCAGTGCAAACTGAACTTCCAAGACCATCCTAAGGCCTTTTGGACAGATCACACCAAAGTAATATTTGTGCAATCCTATCTGAAAGGGATGGCATTGGAGTGGTTCAAACCAGACCTCCTCCTCAACGAGGACCCCAATCTCCATCTGGTCTGGATGGATAATTTCTGGGAATTTGTCCTGGAGCTACAGATGAACTTCAGACCCCATGACCCCATTGGTGACACAGAGCACCAACTCAGCCACCTGTCCATGAAGGACTCCCAACACATCAACAAGTACATGGTTGAGTTCAACTGCATCATGTTGCAAGTCCAAGGCTACAGAGAAGGTGCCCTCTGGCACCAACAGCCTCCCTGACTGGATCAAAGACGAGATCTCTTGTGTCAGGAAGCCACCAACTCTCTCCAAACTCTGGACCCTTGCCTAGGCCATCGACGCACACTATTGGGAGCACAAGTCCGAGGTCAATCACTAGGCGAAGCCATCTGCCAATCCCTCTGCCAAATCTAACAAATCATCTGGCTCTGGAAGTCACCAATCTGGAAGCAATTCCAACTCCGGTGGTCCTAGGGAAGTCCACCACCACCACCACCACCTCAAAGCCCAACCTTTCCACTAAGCTAGGAAAGGACAGCAAGCTCACAGCAGCCAAGCAAAAGTGCTGCTTTAACCTTAAGCTTTGTATGTTCTGTGGCCAAGATGGTCACATAGCCAAGGAGTGTCCAAAGTCAACCTCCAAGGCTGCTAAGGGTCGAGCAGCCAAGGCTGCAACTCTGGAAGCCAAACTGGAGACCTCCTTGGAGGCAAAAAAAATAGAGTGCGACCTCCAGGACTCTGCATAGTCTGGGAGTTGTGTTGACTCCACTAGTGCACTAACAGAGATCCGGCTCAACACATCTGCTCTTTCCAATCCTTGCTCTCTTATTCCCTCTGTCAGTATCTGTGAACAAGATATTCCCCTGTTTCCTGCGCTTGTAGACTTCAGATCTTCCGATTGTTTTATAGATACGAAATTTTTTAATAAACACAATCTTTTGACCTACTCCGTACCCCCACTCCAACTCTGACTTTTCAACAGGACATCCAACTCCACCATCACTTAAGCCATCAACCTCAATGATCTTGGTGGGGATAGAGCAAAGGTGAGTGATGGAAGCTTGTTGCAGCCCATGTATGAAGGCATGTACACAAACGAGGTCCAATGAACCAAGACATCCTTCAAAAGCAAGGATGAAGCCATCTTTTACATCATTGGTTCCATTACATGAAGACTGAGGACCCCTCTCATCTAAGCTATCATAAGTGGGTGATCACAAAGAACAACTATGAGGAAATAACCAATCCCTCAGAGAAGCAGCAGCATAAAGTTTCCATGACATATATAGAAGAGGTGGTGCACAAGCATGGCACCTGGCTGGTGCACTTCATAGATCAGAGTAAACATCCTTTTTTTTGCCATGCATAAGTATCAGAATACTTATGCAAGCTCTTAGAGGTCATCAGAAACAGTAGTGATGCTCAGATGCTGAAGCATCATCTAGCAACGAACATGTTGCTCACCAATCTGGAAGACATAGATGATGTCAAAGTCAACCAGGTCTTACTCATGATGGCATTCATGTCCTGGCTGCAGTGTCAAGAACACATCAACTCTCTGTGTGCCCACCAACTGGCACTCTCATCTAATCTCTATAAGATATTAAGGGACCCTGGACTCTCCACTGTTGCTATGAAGCTACTTGCTTGGAAGCACTTTCATGGCATGACATCAGGAGCTGGTCTCACTGCAAGACACCTGGTGAGCTGGACACCAGTATATGGTGGAGTAGGTCCTCTTCTCATATGATGACAACAATCACACTTATAATCCAACAAACACAATGTGCACAGTTGATGGAAAAGTTTGCCAAATACATGATGGAGGTCCTTTACTTCCTATCTGTTCCCTTGATAGTGCCTAGCCTGTCCACAGTGGACAGAATGGCAGAGGAAACTGGCCCAAAGAGTGTCATGAGAAGGCTGCACAATCTATTTTCAATGATTTCTCACAGATGAAAGTGGCTGACATGGAGACTGAGTGTCTAGACAAGTACTATCTGGACACTTGGGTGACCTATTATATTGACCTGATCTCCACTCCCAATCAGCTAGAGAACTTTGGCTCACAAAACAGGGAGGAGAAGCATGACTATGCAAAGGTGATAGACAGTTACTGGGCATACATCAAAGAGCACTGCACTCAGCTTGCTGAGAATCAACCTGATGACATTGATTCAGAGTACAGTGTCAACATGACATACATGAACAACAAGATCGACTGGATATCCAGCGGTTTTCTCATGGAAGGGCCTTCCATACTTTCAAGGCCTTTCCTGCCTAACAAGTTTCTCCTGGCTGACATCCTGAAACTATATTCCAATGACAAGATCAGCTTGGACAAGGTGATCATCAATGTGAGCATGCATCACCATCCCCCCATTACATTGGGACTTACTGGTTTCATGCAATGTCCCCACAGATATCTGACTCTGTGGAACTGTCATATCCGCCCCGATCTCCGGATCTCCAGACCCTTCACTCCTTCTCCGTACTCCGTAATCCAGACTTCGTCCTATTATACCGGACTCTGTTCTCCTATTATCGGACTTCCTTCACTTTCCTTATTTAGTATTCCCTTTGTATCTTCGACCCTCCATTCCCTAGTTACGACCCTTAGCTTCATCCCTTAGACCCTTTGCCACACCATATGATCTCCCTACGTATGTTCCCTGTCTCCACATGCTTTCCTC
Source organism: Pulveroboletus ridleyi (assembly GCA_038089355.1). Lineage (NCBI taxonomy): Eukaryota > Fungi > Basidiomycota > Agaricomycetes > Boletales > Boletaceae > Pulveroboletus > Pulveroboletus ridleyi. The sequence goes on along the minus strand of JBBPKS010000107.1, from coordinate 4,681 downwards.
TTACCCGACGTACCTTACCATATACTCCTCCATTCCTCTGTCCGAACTCCAGACCAGACTTCAGTATATAAGTTTCCTGTACTCTGTTTCTGTACCTCAGTATGAATATCAAACCAGTCACCTCCTGTCTCTTGTCCGACTCCCTTCTCTCCTCTCCCTCTCCCTCTCTCCTACGAAATATGAGGACAGAGCCTAGGCAAGGGCGCGACACATAAGTCCTGCGCCAACGTCCTCCTAGGTACCCCCTTGCCACTCTGAACTCTGTTCGCCCTCTTTACGAACTTCGTGTACTAACCTTCGGAACTCCAATCAGACTTGAGTCCGGAGGAACCAGACTTGACAGGAACCAATGGCAAAGCTGGTCATCAATCAGTGTGAAATGACAGTCAAGGGTGAGAAATATACTCACCCTTGGACAACATACACTGCAGTGCTCTTTGCTGCAGTGGAAGGCAATGACATGGCCACTAACCAGGTAAGAGAAACAAACATGCATTGCAATGCACATAAGTATATCTAATACTTATACACACATCATTTTTCCTAGCTATGGACTCTCCTGATGCTATACTGTAGACACTGTCTGCTTCCCCTCACCTACTGGACAAGAAATTTGTCCCTGGGGAATGAGAAGATAAATCTCATGGAACACCTCCAATCAAAGCTGTTCATGGCACATGTCACTGAACTCATGAAAAACTATGGCAAGGCCATTCAGACACATCACAAGCTGCACAAGGATTTCTCAAAACCACTTTCCATCATACCAACTGACCCCAGACCCTTTGAGGACGATACACAAAATGAGTACATCGATGACCTATGTCAAATGCTATACATCACCATGTTGGAATGGCAGGACAAGTGTTACGAACCACTTCAGCCCCTTTCTTCTCTCGGTCATGTGACTCATCACATGACCAGGGTCCAGACCATGATGTCATGCCTCATGGCCAGCACGCCCCTTTAATCTCCATTAACCCTGGTGGGAACTCTCTCACGTTCGTGTACTATAGTCTATCCATGTATAGTAGTTTATCCCATGGACCCTATGGTCCGTGTGCATTCCTCTGTACTATATAAACCCAAGGGTCTCAGCTGGTGTCCCCAGCTTTGACCACTTGTCTTCCCGCTACCTTACGGGTGGTTAGTGCATGTGAGCTCGTCTCTTCTTTTCCTTTATGTACCTCGCCAGGCTCGGTAATAGCCTGTGAAGCCAAGGCTGGTGGTGTGTGCTCTTAGAGTTCACAACACTTGGTCAAAGCTATTTACACTGCCCTCAGGTGAACGGAGCGTCTTGTTGCTGAAGATATTGAGATCGGGTGAGCATTTATCCCCATCAGAAGACCAAATCAAGAAAGAAAGCAAATCCATTGTATACGGTTGCTGGGCCCAGGCATAAGGGACATAGCGCAGAGGCACCACATGACGGGCCTGGGCATAGCACCCTTAACAGCTTGCATATACGGTCGTCTGCCGTATTAAATGAGGATAAAGTTGCTTCTTGCCCAAAGTGCACTAGGGCGTAACCTCTGTGGTTTGAGGTTACCAGGTTCGCGGAATACCTGTGACGTCCGCCGTCAGCGCATGATACGCGTATGACACCTCTCGTTATCGAGAGTCTACCCTATTGACAGAACCCACACCGTCCAAAGCAAGCTGTAGAAGAAGATCTAGCTGCCAGCGGTCTTCCCCCTCCTTACCTCATCCGACACTCGTCCCCCGCAAGCGTCCCCAGACGTCGGTTGAAAGATACCGGCAAGTAAGGACTGTAGGATTTCAAAATTTCCCAATATGAAGGATCGGTGCCTGGTTCTCCGGAACCGGCATATTCACAACTCCGCAAGTCCCCCAGTTTTGAGGGCTTGCTTGAAGCACTTCCACAAGTATCTGAGGAGCCTTATCGGCTCAAATTCAAACAAAAACAAACTACCCCCCCGCCACAACAAACAATGTCGTCATCGTCCTCGCTAAGCAACGATGACTTGAAGGCACTCCTCACAGCCCTTCTCAAGGAAAAGGAGGACAGCCCCTCCACCATCACCAAAAAGGTCGCCGATCCTGGCAAGTGGGACAGTGCAAGGGATAAATTCTGGGTGTGATTCACCCAAATCACCATCTGGGTCTCGCTCCAGAATTGGGGCTCGGACAAACTCCGGACCGTTGCAGTCCTTTCCCGAATGGAGGGTCAAGCCGCCTCCTACACACGGCTTAAACTCGAGGAGTACTGTGACTCCAAAATCGCAGACGCAACTGGCCCGACGGGGAAATCACTGGGCTATCCCCGTGGAGATGAAGCATGGCCCGATTGGAAGGGACTCCAAAAGGAGATCAAGGACCACTTCCAGATCGACGTCCTTGCACATGAATCGCTGCAGAAGCTGAACCAGCTGAAGCAGCAAGGAAAACCCATCAACGAGTTCCTCCAACAATTCAAGGTTCTCTTTAAGGAATCCAAGATCGACAACGGTCATGGAATTGAAATTCTTAAGCGAGCAGTGGACGCTCGCGTGTACATGCAGGTCCACCTACATATGTCGGTAGAAGACAACATCTTTGAGTTGATCGATGCCTACAGAAAGGTGGGCCGATCTTTTGAGTCCACGGAAATCGAGCGCGGATTCCAACCAAGGCGCTACGGCGAAGCACAACGTTACAACCCGCCCAAGGGACCACCGCCTAACCAGCGGTTTACGCAATATGGGACGCAACCTGGAAGGGGAGCTTCCATGGAAATCGGGGCAGTGCAGGGGTCCCTGGAAACCCACACGTGCTTCAACTGTGGCAAACCAGGCCACATTCGACGGGACTGCCGGCTCCTGAAGAAGCCCTATAACCCGGCACAAGATAGGAACCGAGCGCTGGTTCAAAATATGCACCAAGTTTGGGTGCCTGATAAGGACGGGTACTACACCGAGACATGGGCAGTCGTCTCCGAAACACCGCCCGAAACCAAGGCCCACGTGGCAACGTCCTCCCGACAGGACTATATGTCGGACAAAGCCCGCGCCTATTGGGCCGATGTTTTCGAAACCGAAGCAAGGACAAAAGTGTCCAAAGCTTTAAAAGGAAGCAGCTAGTCGATGGTAGGGTGTCGCCTAGCAAGCTGGATAAAATAGAAGAAAAAAGAAGAAAATTAGAAAATATCAAAAAGATAGTTACCTCGCATTTGGACCCCTCAACTAGGGACAATAGTGACACTTTTGTACGATCTGGTTTCGAGCCAACGAGCGTGGCATTATTTAATCATGTACCAGTAAGTAGACCAGACTCTGGGCGTGCTGGTACGAGAGTGGTAGGTGTAGACAACTCGTTGACCATGCTCAAGGGAGAAATCCCCGTAGCTGGCATTGAGCCTGTAGCTGAACTCTCGGAGTGCACCGACGGAGATTTCCCGGTTAAGACGATCAGCCAGGTGCTGAAAACATTAATAGATTCTGATATGTCCGTAAGGGGGTCTCTTCGGAGCTCGGCGCCGGACTATAAAACTAGTGTGCTTAATTCCCTTTTTAAGAATGATTGTGCTGACCTTAACCTTAATAAAATCCCTACTCAAGAAATGATCAGTGGAGGAGAATTCACGGTGGACATTGCCGTTCTCTTCTCTACAGGTAAAACACAAAAAGATGATAATATAAAAGCACTAATTGATAGCGGCGCCGTCAACACCTTCATTGACTGCAAGTGGTGCACCAAAAATAACGTTAACTTAATCCCTCTTGTACAACAGATCCAAGTTTTCAATGCCGACGGTACTCCAGGCAAGGCCGGAAAAGTCACCCATCGAGTTGAGCTCGTGGCTGCATTGCAGGACCATCACAAGAAGATCAACGCCTTCATTGTTGAACTGGGTTCAAACCAAATGATTATCGGCTACAACTGGCTCGTGCGCCACAACCCCACCATCGACTGGGTAGAAAAGAAAATCGACTTCACCTGCTGCACCGAAGACTGCGACAACTACAAACGGCAGCGCAATGGGTATTTTGGCTTCAAACTTCAAGTCATTGAAGACGGGGTCGCCAAAAAAGTCCTGGCGGCTTATCACGATTTCCTTGACGTTTTTTTGGAACAGGAATCCAATCGCATGCCCTTGTGGAAGCATTGGGATCACGCCATTGATCTCAAGCCCGACTTCGTTCCAAGGAAGGGGAGAGTTATTCCTCTATCCGACACGGAGTTGGAAGAAGTACGGACTTTCATCAACAAGAAAGTCAAAAAGGGCTATCTTCGACTGAGCAAGTCTCCTCAAACGTCCCCAGTATTCTTCATTCTGAAGAAGGACGGTAAAAAACATCTTGTTATGGACTATCGTTATTTAAACGAAGGAACCATTAAAAACGCCTATCCCTTACCGCTAATTTCACAGCTCATCGATTGTCTCAAAGGAGCAGACATGTTCACAGCAATGGACCTACGCTGGGGATACAACAACGTCCGTATCAAAGAAGGCGACAAATGGAAAGCGGCGTTTGTAACACCAATCGGGGCCTACGAGCCAATGGTCATGTACTTCGGCCTTACTAACTCCCCCCCAACATTCCAGAATATGATGAATGACATCTTCTCCGATCAATACGTGTTCCTCATTATTTATATGGACGACATGATGATATTTACCAAAAAGAAAATGAAAGAGGAGCACGAAGCACTGGTCCGCGAAGTACTACAACGCCTGAGG
>JBBPKS010000106.1:0-21837 GCA_038089355.1 Pulveroboletus ridleyi | reverse complement strand
AGGCAATATATAAGGCCAGTGGCCTAAAGCCAGGAACCCCAGCTTTAGCCACTTGTCGATTGGCTCCTCCTCTGTCTGCTAAGGGCTTGGCCTTCGGGCCTCGTCCCTCATCCCTCATGAAGGCTCTATGACGGTTCCTGCTCTGGCTAGCCCCTGATACGGGCATCCTTTCTCTCTGCCGGGTAGCTCCGTCATCAGCTTTCCTCTCTCTAGGGTTATGGTTTGGTCCAGCCGATGGTTAGGTTCGGTTCTCCGGTGAACGCGGCGAGTCATTCACAACACTAGGACTACGATCTAGATCTCAGGGCTCACCTCCTTATAGCCTGACCTCTTTAATCTCCGTTCTTCCATTCCTTCATTATGCTTACCATATTATGTTCATTACCATGTATAGTAGTGTATAGCTTGGTCTGTGTGCAGGCCTTGCCAATATATAAGGCAGTCATCTCAGCTGGCTAAACCCCAGCTTTGACCACTTGTCATTTCCCCCTTCATTGGCCCCTGGAACTTGGGTTAAAACCTCATCTGCTATGGGTTCTCCTTTGATGGGCTATCAGCACTTGTAGCTCCCCTGCCAGGGTTACAGCATTCCTCTCTCTGCCAGGTAGCTCCATCATCAGCTGTTTGATTTGGTTTCTTCTGCCCGAAGGGTCTCTCTGTTCCCTTCTGATGATTTCTCAACGAAATCATAATATCACCTATCATTTATGCCCATGTCCAGACACTACATGGAATTATTGAAAGTTGGTATCATTATAAGGTGCCATCCAAAACCACTAAGGCTTGGGCATGGTTACTTGGTGACTGCACTGCTCAATACCTTCTTGCCTGTCATATCCATCCCAGCCCCTATCAACTCTGGCCTCTGAACCCCCACTCTGAACCTCCTTCACCCAACTCCAGACCTGTTCACTTAGACTTCGTCCCTTTTCATATCGGACTCCATTCCCTTAGCATCGGACTTTCCTCGCTTTCCTTATTTAGTATTCCCTTTGTACCTTCAACCCTCCATTTCCTAGTTACAACCCTTAGCCTCATCCCTTAGACCCTTGGCCACATCATATGCTCTCACTATATATGTTCCCTGTTCCCATATGCTTTCCATTTACCCAATGTACCTTACCATACAATCCTCCATTCCTCCATCTAAACTCCAGACTGGACTTCAGTATATAAGCCTCCTGTACCCCATTTCTGTACCTTAGTATGAATATCACACTAGTCACCTCCTGACCCTTGTTCAGTTCCCTTCTCTCACTCTCTTGCTCTCTCCTCCCTCCTTATGAAATATAAGGACTGAACCTCAGCAAGGGCATGACACATAAGTCCTGCACCAATGTCCTCCTAGATACCCCTTCTCTATCCCATTCCCAGTTCATCCTCTGATGAACTTCATACTCACCCTCGGAACTCTGACTGGACTTAAGTTTGGAGGACCTGGACTTAACATTGCCTATGGTTATACTGGTCCAGATATAGATACCATCATCACAACCTGCTATGACTGCCCTTTGGGATCTGAATTTACCATATAATTGCTTTATTAGGTATGGCCATGGCAGAGGCTCACTACCTATGGGATCTAATCAATGCATAAACAGACCTAGGTAGAATAAGATAAGTAAATATCATGATTATATGTCTTTCATCTTGAGTGTTTTATCACATTGTTATGGCAACTACCGATCCAAGCAAGATGATTATCACTGTCCTGCATGTGATCATTTCCATTGCACTCCAAGTCCAGAATTCATTCTTGCTCATACATTCTAGGTTCAAAGTCCTGTCAATTTAGGCTGAATCAGTTTGCTTGAGTGGTAGTCCTTGTTGGTGGTATGACAACTCAGAGAAGTCACTGGCATGGTGTGGATAAGTGACTGCTGCAGGCCATCACAAAGACTCTCTCCCAACAATCTCTGTAACTCTGTCCATGTAAGTTCTGAAAAGATCCTGTCCCTACCATAGGCTCACTTACAATTTTCATGCCTTCTGTCACAGTTCATTTGCTGCCTAATGTCAAAAGCCCATTAACTGGTGGTTTATATCACATCACCAGGGGTAGGGATGCCTGTCGTCCCAGTGTAACTTCACTCTGTCTAAGCATTCTTTTACAAAGGTAATGTTTGATTTTTTCCCAGAATAACTTTGCCAACTACCTTCTCAAGATGACTCTGCTACTTATCCACAACCCAACTCTTCAGGAGATCCTAGCAATTTTGCAATAAAGCCCATGAATGAAGAACAGGTTGGCAGAGGACATTGTCTACCCTCTCCCCCTCCTGTCCTCATGCCCACATGCTTCCACACTACCATGAAAGCAACTGATTGTGATTCCAGCCTTTTCCATAATGCCCAAGCATGCTGTGGCTGATTGCTTGATAAGGTCCAGGTATTGACTACTGATCAAGATGATCCATTTGCTATGGCTCCCACAACACCTTGTGCTGCAGCTACACAGACTGGCGTCCACTGTGCTAGTCTGTTTTTTATGGATGACACTGAAGACCACTCGGTAATTTGTCTTCCCAAGGGAATTGTCAGCAGTAAGTCTTTGAATCCTTCCAGACCCACATCACTCAAATTGTTTTTCTCATTAGATAGTCAATGCCCTGAAGCAACTTCAAGCTGGGGTGAACCTCCAGTATCTTCTGTGAGCAAGAGACTGCCTGTCTCTGTGGGTGCTTTAACTAAAAAAAAAAAAACAAGAAAAGTGAGATTCACATACCTCTCCACAAAATACTGACACTGACATTATTCAATCCATCTACTCCCAGTCAAGGAGAGTTGGATGAGGATACTCCCCACCAGAAGAATCCTGAGGTTGACACCTGCATGCACCTTGAGACCCCTTCACCACCATCTCATATTACTACTGAGCCTGCTTCTTTATTGGAGCATATTGATGGTATGGTACTGACTAAAACTTTGCATAGTTTTTTGCCAATCACTGTTGGGCAAACAATAATGAGATTGTTGGTTACTTCAAGGCACATATCTAGTATGTGAATACTGGTTACTTTTTTCCTGTCATTCTCATAGCTGCCTTTTAGTCACAAAACCTCACTGGTGAATGTTGCCATTGCATTCAACAGTCAGGGAGATGAGCAAGCTGATGGATCTGCAAAGAAGGGAGATGAGATCAAAGAGGGTCCCAATGTGATCGATCCAAATGAATAGGAGGATCACACATGCATATGCAGAGCACTTGTCCAAGCTCTTAGTAAGTTCATTCATTTGTGTTATTCAAATAGATCATTGACAGTATCCAAGTCAATGTTGGGTATAAGTGGGCATCTGGCAAGTTATTTCCTTGGAAAGGAATGCCTGCCAAGCTCCCAAAGAGTGGTGTTATTTGCTACAACTTCCCCCACAATGTTCTATTTCATGGTGTCATATCTGTCCCAACCCCTATCAACTCCGGCCTCCAAATCCCTACTCCGTACCCCACTCGCCCAACTCTGGACCTCTTCACTCGGACTTCATCCCTTTTGTATCGGACTCTGTTCTCCTAGTATCGGACTTCCCTCGCTTTCCTTATTTAGCATTCCCTTTATACCTTTGACCCTCCATTCCCTAGTTATGACCCTTAGCCTCATCCCTTAGACCCTTCGCCACACCATATGCTCTCCCTACGTATGTTCCCTGTCTCCACATGCTTTCCTCTTACCTGACATACCTTACCATATGCTCCTCCATTCCTCCGTCTGAACTCTGGACCGGACATCAGTATATAAGCCTCCTGTACTCCATTTCTGTACCTTAGTACGAATATCAAACCAGTCACCTCCTGTCTCTCGTCTGACCCCCCTCTCTCCTACTCCCTACTCCCCTCCTACGAAATACAAGGACAGAGCCTAGACAAGGGCGTGACACATAAGTCCTGCACCAACGTCCTCCTAGGTACCCCCTGCTGCTCCGAACTCTATTTGTCCCTTCACAAACTTTGTACACTAACCTTCGGACCTCCGATCGGACTTGAGTCCGGAGGAACCGGACTTGACACATGGAGAGGAACGGCAGTCACACTTCAAGAGTGATTCTAAGGGTATTTTGGATCTCACCCTCTTTGAATGCTCTACCCTCCTTGCCACCCTTAACAATACCTTGAATGAAAGATTCCATTTCAAGGCTTGTCCAAATAAAATGGGTATGTATTCATAATATCCCTGAAAAACACCATACTAACATTTCTTCTACAGGCAATCTCCTGGCCTCACTTGCACCTGTTATCCATGGTGCACCACCTGCTTATGATTCCCCTCACCTCCAAGCAAGATGGATGTTTGTGAACCTCACCATTGATTACAAAGGCGTCCCCCAGAGGAACAATCTTGCTGTCACCTGTATCAAGAAAAAAGGAAAAGCTTCTGCAAATGTCAAAGGTATCAAAGTCATCTCCATCCCTGATTCAGACAATGTTACTGAGGTTTCCAAACCCACTGCTACCCATGCTTCAGATGATATTACTGAGGTCTCCAAACCTACTGCTACCTATGCCTGCAAACCAACCAAGCAGGATACTTCTAACCAGAAGCGTAAGACCCACAAACAACCTGTGGTTGTTATCACACACAATAAAGCCCTGGTTGTGTTGAAAGAGAAGAGTGACAACTGTCAGAACCATGATTTCTCAACGTCTATATTACAATATTCATGCCCCTATCTTAAACCCATTTCCTTAATTCACTGCTTACCATAGTATTTCCTTCACTATTTCACTAATTCAGGTCTAGGCTACCTGTCATATCTGCTCTGATCTCCAAATCCCTGGACCCGTCACTCCTTCTCCGTCCCTCTGTAATCCGGACTTCGTCCTCTCGTATCGGACTCTGTTCTCCTATTATCGGACTTCCTTCACTTTCCTTATTTAGTATTCCCTTTGTACCTTCGACCCTCCATTCCTTAGTTACGACCCTTAGCTTCATCCCTTAGACCCTTCGCCACACCATATGTTCTCCCTACGTATGTTCCCCGTCTCCACATGCTTTCCTCTTACCCAACATACCTTACTATACACTCCTCCATTCCTCTGTCCGAACTCCGGACCAGACCTCAGTATATAAGCTTCCTGTACTCTGTTTCTGTACCTCAGTATGAATATCAAACCAGTCACCTCCTGTCTCTCTTCCGACTCCCTTCTCTCCTCTCTTTCTCCCTCTCTCCTATGAAATACGAGGACAGAGCCTAGGCAAGGGCATGACACATAAGTCCTGTGCCAATGTCCTCCTAGGTACCCCCTTGCCGCTCTGAACTCCGTTCGTCCTCCTTATGAACTTCGTTTACTAACCTTTGGACCTCCGATCAGACTTGAGTCCGGAGGAACCGGACTTGACACTACCCTCATTTGCTCATTCCATTCCATCTACGTCAAGGTCCAGCCTATTGACACGACCTCTGACATCATTCCATATTTATTACGTCATTCCATTCTATTTATCAGCTGCTTACAAACCAGCTTACTTATATTTCACACCCGATTGTAGATCGATCGCATTAACCTATTTATATCCATAGATCATTGATCTGTCAGCAATACCGGGTCAAGGGCTTCGTTCGGATCTTAACCAGATCTTGATCATTGTTTAGGGCTTAACAGGCATTAGGGTTAGAAGTACCTATATAAGTAGTACATATCCTGTAATTAGCCTTCGTTCTTGGAATTCTCATCGCTGTAGTTCATTCTCTGTGTGTGTGCCTATTGCCGCACCTTAGTCTGTTCCATGGTTTCGGCCTCACTTACTTCTCACTTTGAGTTGTTTGTGTTGTTCCTGATAACAACTCTCCAGTCTCAGATGGGGATCTTAGTTTGCCTTCAGGCTCAAAATATGAACCCAATGTTGTCAACAAGGATGTAGAGGGAGAAGAGATCATTGCAACAGACCAATCTTCAGAATCAGAGGGCAAACCAAAGCTACAGTCTCACAAGTGCAAATCCATGAAGGACATCTCATATCGTGCTGTCAAGAAGTGCTCCATCACCATACCATCCTTGAAGACCAAAGGCAAAGTGAAGACTGTTAATGTACCAAAGGAGAGGAGGTATATTGATTCAACACCAGCATCTTCTGATAATAAAATTTCCATCCCAAAGGCCTCAGCTAGTACAAAGCCATTGAACCCCACCCTCCAAAAGGATGCCCTTCCCCTCCTCAACCATGAATACCCTTCTGGAAAGTGTGTAGCACCACTACCAGAAACCCTTTCGCTTACCACCAATGCATGCAATGGTTTGTTGGTGCCACCCATTTCTCTGTATGTGGTTCTGCCTGTCATTACTGAAGTTTCTACCTTGCCCACTGTTGTAGCAGCTCATACCACCCTGCCTGGAGTCACTGAAGACCTTACTGTGCCCAATGCCATGCAGGCTCACACCACCGGTGGTGCTGACTCAAAGGATGTCAGTACCCTCTTGTAATAACAGAGTTGAAACACTGAAGCTGAGTGACTAAAGGCTTGCCATAAAGCCTCACAGAGAAGGTGAGAGCAAAGAAGTACACTTAATGTCCAAGGTTTTAACCCAAGGAACAAGTGGCCAAAGCTGGGGATACCAGCTGAGGATGCACCCTTTATATATGATAGACTACTGTGCACAGACCATGCTGTGCTTACAGGGTGAATACAATAAGGTGTGAATAATTCTGTAAGTGGTAAGCAATATCCCACAGATGTGGGAGTATTCTGTGATATAGAAGAGTAGCAACAGAGATTAAAAGGGAGCATTGACCATGAGGGATGACATCATATGATGTTATGGGTCTGGACCAAGGGCATGTGATCTGGTCATGTGATCAGAAAAAGAAAAGGGGTGATAAAAAATAATTAGGTCAGTGTATACAATATAACACCTCTCCCTTCCTAGTTGTTAGAACCAGATCTCCAGGAGGTAACTCCAGAAACTCCAGAGTTTGAGCAGGACTCAGCTTCACTCTATGTGGTGTGCCCTTGTTGCAACTCTGGGTGTGTCCTGTCATTTCAGAGCACAGGTTGAAGGTCAGATTGATCTTGTTGCAAGCAACAAAGGTCAAGGATTATTCAGAGGAGAATTTTGGAGACTCAAGGAGATCAGAGTGAGCTTGGGAGACTATCCAAGTCAATATTCAAACTAAAGTATCTACAACAGAGTGCAGAGACTTATATACAGATGTAAAACATAGAGCTGAGTAAGAGTCCAGAGGATGGATGCTAGGTGTACTGGAGCTATGCCCCTAAGTGGAGCACAGGAACAGAGGGTAACTGGAGGTGGAACTAGTGGCTATGTACTATAAGTGAAGAATGGAATGTAATATGGAGAACAAGGGATACTAAGTACAGAGAGTCTGGAATGTCAAAGATACAAACTCATCAAAAACACATCAGAAGTCTAAGGAGGTAGGCCTGAAGTTGGGTCTGGAGTTGGATCTGAGGATCCAGAATAGTGGATATGACACTGGTTGCACAAAGCCCCAACTCATGATGAAGAAAAATCTTCCATCTGAGGCAGATTCCAATTAAGATGACACATTTAGCCTTTGCAAGAGAACCTTGGGATCTGCCACAGTGGCAGCAGGACCAGAGATCATCTCTTGCCCACTGTTAAATCTCCTGGAAGTGGAGAAAGGTCATGTATCCTCTATTGCCTTGAATGTGCCAGAGAGTTGCCCTAGCACCCTGCAACCTGTCCCTCACCCCTGTCCACTCATTAACCACAATTCATATGCCCCACAGTGCCCATTTGCACAAGGTTTCATGAATTGCCACCCAACTGCCACAGTGGTGATGCATGGTGAGACACAAATCACTTAACAGGATGTCACCCATGGCAACTTTTCTGAGTGCTTCATGTTCCCTGGTGGCAGATGGTATGGTCGATGAGGATCTGATCCATGAATCCATGGCTATCCAGGCCCATTCATGGGCCCTTATACCTCTTGGGACCCATATCCTGAAATTGGAACACAGCATGCACCTCCTGCTGCTTTTGGAGATTCACAGATGCATGGCACATACAGCAGCAGTATTTTGTATGATATTCCTAGCTACTATTATTGCAGACAAGCCCCTGCACCACCTTATGGGTCTGGTTCCAACACAGCAGCCTATGACTACACAAATGGCCATCCAGCACCAAAGAGGGCCTCACATCCTCACATAGGCACAGGAGAGCCATCTGGGAACAACTAGGTGCTGTCAAGGAGGGGCTCTCATAGCTTGATTTCATTCTCCTGTCCCATCTTTGACTGCCGTCATGAGGGTTCTATCCATCTGTGATCTGTTTGTCATTATCCTTTTCATGACATAGATTACTTGTATATATCTTTCTGCATCAATCCAGTTGTCTTGCTGTGTATGAAATGGAAATTTGTATAAGAAATATGTTCAGAGCAAGGATGGAGAAACATGGAATATCATATAATAAAGAGGTGCAAAAAGAAGATATGACAAAATGTATACCTGCCAGTGGCCCATTTTGGCCTCTTGCAACTGCCTTTCACACCATAGAAAAGCCCTCTGTCAACCCTCTGCAAAGCACTTGAGTAAGAGGAATCAAGCTGAAAGCATTATGGGAAAGGGGCAGGATGACAGAGGATAGGGACAGGATAGTCATAAAATCTGCTATAAAACCTCTACAAACTGCTGGAAAGCAATGCCTGAGCAGTTGAGGCTTGTCAATGATAATTGCAGGCTGGGCATGGAAATTGACCCAATCTGCTTTTGGAATTGAGAGAGATTAGCCAGCAGAGCAAATACCCTCAAGGTTAATTTAACTCTACAAAATAACCTCCCCTAAAGGGCGTGGGAACATCCCAAAAGTGGTGCCAAGGGTGTAGAGATGACAACTCTGATCTCCTCTGGGCTCTCCTGTCTAACTCAACTCTGAATTTTGCTAACAAACTCCTGGACAAACTTCTATAGCTCCTACATAGGAGTTACCAATGTCCTATAGGAGCAGCTAGAGATAGATAGGAAGGTCAGACTTGCATCCAATGCTGTTGTGAACAGCTCGTCACATTCACCGAAACTGAACCCTAGAGAGAGGAAACTGATAATGGAGCTACCCAGCAGAAAGAAGGAATGCCCATATTGGGGGCTAGCCAGAGCAGGAACCGCCAAAGAGCTACCTTGAGGATGAGGGAAGAATCCCTTAGCACACAGAGGGGAGCCTAGAACAAGTGGCTAAAGCTGGGATTCCTGGCTTTAGGCCACTAGCCTTATATATTACCTGGGTCTGTGCATGGACCAAGCTGTACACTACTATACATGGTAATGAACATACTATGGTAAGCATAATGAGGGAATGGAAGGATGGAGATTAAGAAGGTCAGGCTGCAAGAGGGCAAGCCCTGAGATCTAGATCATAGTCCTAGGAGATGGGATCAGAGATCCGAGGATTGGGATTGAGATCCAATATATACTAATGGATACAAGGGGAGATTAGATTGGATCTGGAGATCTATGAGGTGGCAGGATTGCTGTGAAGATCTGATGAAGATGAGGGTCTAGGGTAGTCTAGGGTTTGCTATGTGACAACCTTGAGGCATGATATCATAGATGTCATCAGGGTCTGGACTCATCATGTGACTGGTCATGTGATTGGCCTCATGGAGGTCACATGACATAAGAAACATGAGGATGGAATGAATGTAGGAAATGAGAGTGAAGGAAATAGTTAGATGCAAGGGGATTCATAACAAATGCCATGTCAGTACACACTCCTTATATCATTTCCTTACCCTATCTTCGCTTTGTCCCCATTCCATAACTTCATGCTATTTCTCTTCCTCCTTCACTATTTCCTTACAGAGATTGCTTGTTTCACTTTGGAGTTGATCAGATTTCATGCTCACATCTGCACCTACTTTATATATATTCTCTTTCACTCCTGAGCTCCCCTCAGTCATTCCTGCTACTCCTTGGGCAGCAGCTTGTTAGAGATGACAATTCCAATCTCCTCCAGGCTCTCCTGTCCAACTCCGAAGTTTGCTAATGAACTCTGGGATGAACTCCTATAGCTCCTATGTAGGAGCTACCAATGTCCTATAGGAGCAGCCAAGGATGGATAGGAAGGTTGGACTTGCATCCAATGCCATGCCAGTATACACTCCTTATATCATTTCCTTATCCTATCTTAGCTTTGTTCCCATTCCATAACTTTGTGCTATTTCCCTTCCCCCTTTACTATTTCCTTATAGAGATCACTTGTTTTACTTTGGAGTTGAACATCTGTGCCTACTTCATATATATATTCCCTTTCACTCCTGGGCCCCCCTCAGTCATTCCTGCTACTCCTTGGGCAGTGGCTGAGGTGAGTTCCAGTTTTACCTTACCTTATTACTGTTGCTAATTAGTGTAGTGGGCAATCACTGCCCTTTTACTTAGATTTTTCACACAGCATGCAAACATCTGTATGGTTGGACTATACTTTGCAGACATACACTGACACATTTGTTAGAATCTATTCATTTGTTTTTTGCAATTTTACACTGCCAGACACCATTGTTATTGATCTTTTCTCCCTGCCCTTCTTTTGCATCCTAATTCCCTATCCTTGCATCCTATTTTGGCTCAAAGTCACTTGTTTAGATCTCATGCCCATTAATTTTGCATTCATCGAGTCCTTCACCTTCATGATTTGTCTTTCATTTCAATTATACCCATCCATTACCGCCTTCACTCTCATTTAATCATTTCATACTCTGATGTCCATTGGACTCAAATATCAGTGTTTTGTGTCTGCAAAGTGTGGTAGCAAGAGCACATGACCAAGTAAAAATGCAGAGCACCCTGCCAGAAAGATAGGATAGCCACCAGATTGACTGAAATATAGTCAAACTAGCATGAGAACCTACTAGTTGCACTATTTGTTGGAATGCACAAGCATACACACAGCCACCACTTGGGCCTAACAGCACAGTATGGACATTACAGTATAGAGCCTCTGATGTTTTCTGCTGTCCTTTCTTACCTTCCCTTTATCACTATACTGGGCCTTTGTGCCATTGTATTCTCCTTTATTCTCTTTATTCTCTTTCATCCTAACTCCTACTCTCTGTATAGCCAGTGGTACAATAGGTATATCATGCCTTCTCAGTCAGTTTCAGCACCTCAGTCTGTTCATCTTGCACAATGACTGAGATAAGCTTAGTATTGCCAAAGTTCAGTTCAGGTTCAGGTTCAGAGAATATATATCAGGTTCAGATTCAGGTTCAGGAGCTAAAAAGGCTACCAAGTATGCCTCTTGAATCTTTACCACCATCATCTACCCATGGGAAATCCCCACCTCCCACTGGTCCCCCCCTTGCCCACTGCTGTGATCCCTCTGTCCCCTGCTCCCTTTGTCTCTCTGACATCAGGAGGCGTTTCCACACCTTCCCTGCTGGCACTTTCCATGCCAGGTTTGCCCTTCCCACCATTCCCCAGTTCGTCGCTCACCACTTTGCCACCCACCCCTACACCTGGTCTTGGACTGTTCAGACAGGCCCCTGTCAGGGGGCTGTCTCCCTCATCCCCACTGTCCCCATTGCCTGCCCCGCTGTAGGAGCCTGCAGCCTCCTACGGTTGTAGGCCCCCTTTTTCAGCTCGTCCATACATCCATCAAGCGTCCGAGTTGTGTCCCATGTCCATCCGTGCCATCTCGAGGTCAGTTCACCTTGTTTCTCATTTGTCTATTTATCCAGTCCATCTATCCGGTCCCAGACTCATATGTATCCGTTTCATCCGGTCCGGTTCTGTCAACCAGATCGCTTATCTATGTCCATCTCTCGCCCATCCTATCCTCTATTTAGTCTCGTTTGACTTTTTGACTACGATATTTTGTGTTTCTTGCTGTTTTGCTACCTAGACTCGAGTGTCCCTTCATAGGGCCTCGGGCGTTGTCATAGCTACAAAGTCCAGGGAAATGCCTGGACTATAAAAGTCTTGTATTGAGATCTTGAATCTCATCAGTTTGGCACCCACTGGTCTGCTCTCTATTGTCGGAAGTCCCTCTCCTTGTCGTCGAGATCATCCTTGACACCATTTTTCTTCATCATCGTCACTATTCGGGTCCTCGTCCTTGACCCCTCGTTCGTATCCGGCCCTCATCCTTGGCCAGGTTTTTCCCCTTATCCTTGTCAATCTCGCTCAGCTTCGTCAGTTTCATTTCCGTCATTGTCAATTTCCTGCAGCTTCATCAGTTCCCCTTCATCTTCATCAGTTCCATTTGTCTTCGACTCCTATCACTCTCGATCCGGTCCCATCTGTGCGCGCCCGGTCCTTATTGTTGACCGGATTCCTTGTTTCCTGTCTGGAACGCCGTCTGGAACCATCTTGTCTCGCTCTCGTGCACTGAGGTCGGTCATAGTCGTCTGTCCTCGGTACTAACCCTCCACAGGACCCCTTGGGATGAGGATACTCAACCCCACTCATATCACCCCACACCCACTAACTATCTTTCACTGCCGATTCCCCCCAGGCCACCCAGTGGCTGGTAGATATTTTCCACTCCTTTAAGGGCCACCTTTGCCCCTCTGCCCTTAACCCTAATACTGGTAGAGTCCTCCCCTCAATAGTGCAGCTGTATCAGAATAACATGCTGCTGCACCTTTGGGCCACTGCCCGTTGTAGGAGGTCGAGCCCTCCTACAGTCGCAAACCCCCTCTTTTTGTCCATTGCAAGGGTCCGTTCAAGCATCCATAGCATCCATCGTCCATCCAGGTAGGCCCTTTTCATCTTCCGTTTATGTCTTCATCCATCCACATCTGTCTGTACAATCTGGCTGTTCATTCCGGGCCCGGACTACATCAATCCGGTGCCGGATCCGTTCATCCAGACCAGATTCCTTTAGCTTACATACCCGCCAGGTGCCATTTGGACCTGGATTAGTTAGGACTTGTAGATAGAAGTCTACGGGTATACCTGGGACTATAAAACGGGTGTACCACACCTCAGAAAGAGGATCCTTCTTCCCCTCCACTTTCTATCTGTGTGAACTGGGCTACTGGTCACCTGTCTCCTCTTGCTCCCTGTGTCTCTCCTGTCTCCCTCCCTTGGGTCAAGTCTATACTCACACCCTTTATTCAATCCTTATCCATCCGGAAAGGATTATTTGTTTTACAACTGGAGCCCACCACAAGGGAGGGTGTTGTACAGCGGAACGCAGAGCCTGAGGGACTGCTCATGGCCTAGCAGCCATCATTTTTCTTCTGACTCAACCCTTTTTTTTCTGCCTGCCACCTATTCTATTCCTTTCGCTTCTCATCTACCCCTGAGTCCCTCATTTGCTGTTTCACTGTCATCTGTTTCATCATTATCCGTTTTGTCGCTATTGATTTCCTTTTCGGCTCATTCCCACACACCCCTGTCATTCCATATTCAGGGCATCCACGGCATCCGCCCACCCTGTGCTCCCAGCCCATTATATCAGCATGATGACTACCTTTACCTGACCCCATCGAGACACCCCTGAGGCCCCCCGATTCAACGCAAGCAGGCCACGACAACTACCCAGATTTCTTGAAGACATTTCAAGGCTTGCAGACACGCTTGGATATGACCAATCCAGGAAGATTAAACTTGCTATCTACTATGCTGATCTTGATGACACGGAATTCTGGGAATCTCTCCCAGAAGCATTGAATCCAGTCCCAGATTGGGGTACCTTTGTTACTGAAGTCAAGAAACACTATCCCAGATGTGAGGGACCGGCTAGGTACAGCCGAGCAGATCTTCTCGCAGTCACAAAGCAGTTCAGGTCAAGGCCGATTCACTCTCTTGACAATCTCAGGGCATACTATAGGCAATTTCTCAAAGTTGCCAATCTGCTTGCATTGACCCGGAAGCTATCTGACCTAGACTGTGACGCACTGTTTATAGCCAGGTTCCCACAAGAGGTCGAATCCCAGATCCGGAAATGCCTAGAGATCATCCAGCCACACATCCACCCAGAAGACATATACCCACTTGCGGATGTCATGGAGGCAGCTACATTCCTCCTGTCAAGGATCCGGAATCCGGTCTTGCACTTTCACCAGTCAACACCACCAGTCGTTGTGCATCAGTCGGAATCACCCACAGCACTGAGTGCCCCATTGTATCTGGATCCGTCGCCATTGCCGGCCACCCGTGCTCAGCCGCTGATACCATCGGTGCTGCGCCCCCCACCCATTCAGGCGCCCATCCGTACGCCCTCATCGCCCATGGCACATCAGCCATCATGGCCGTCACCTCGGGTTGCCCCTGCTTTGCCACTGCCATGCCATCACTCGAGCCCAGTTACACGGCCACTGCGGATACCGCACCTGGTTCTGTTAGTATCTGTTCCAGCTAGAGATGTGATCATGGACGTCGACCCGGATGTGTTCAGCCCGGTCGAATGAGCACCATGTCCAGTCCACCTAGAGGACGCGGATCAGATAACATACAGGAAGTATGTGGCAGGGGTATTGCAGACTTTCCAGGAGTGTAATGCGGTCGCACCACCACCACCACCTGTCGTCTCGGTGTTCAAGCAGGTCGCTGTAGTGGATTTTTTTTCTTTTCCTTCGTCATCTGTTTTTGCTGACTCTCCTTTATCATCATCGTCAATCGCACCCATCGTATCCAGTTCATCCCCTCCGTCATTGCCATCATTGTCATTGTCACCATCCGCATCTGGGCTGTCACCCATATTCATATCATCATCCACTGTGCCGGATGACCATCTGTCGACTGGATCTGTCGTACCGGATCTCTCCTCTCCTCTATCGTCTGTGCCCGCTGACCTCTCCCCTTCCATCTTAGACCCACTTCCTCATCAGTTGATCCCACCACCTGTCTCGGGTGATTCCATTCCGCTGTCCCTGCAACAGGACGTTTTCTGTCACCACCCAGTTGGTCAATCCGGTTTCACTTTTTCCCCTTCTACTTTGTCTTCTCGTTGTCAGGCTCCCTTTGTTCCTCTCGATTCGAAGCCGCATATCCGGCCCCCCGATTGTACTACAGGTTTTTATTCATCTTTTGTCATTCCTTCCCCTCTCATGGACTGCGATACCTGGGAGGTCATTATTTATAGTTCCCCAGGGGGAGGTACTCACTATCCGTTTCACCCCCATTTCTTGTTGTTTCATTTTTGCGTTTTTATCGTTTTCACTTCCATCATTTGTACATCATTCTTCATCCTTATTCTGGATCAAAGTGACTACCTGGAACCTGTGCATCGTCAATCCAGTCTCGTCCTGTTTAGTTGGTTGCGTCGAAGACACAAAAGGAAGAAGTAGATCGAGGAAACCAAGTTGGGTCGGACACCCACAACCTCATTATGAATTCAATACATATTAGTTCTATCCCAGGTTTAGTCTGGCAACAATCTATTTCACCCCGCACATACCGCTAAGAAACACAACAGACTCTCAGGCCATCGTTTAGTCACACATCGCACTCCTTCATTGTAAGTGAAACAAAAACATTCGTCCACAGTCCTGTTCCCCCCCATCTTGTATGCACCGTAGTTAGACATTCACTTTCGATCGCACCTTGGGACCAGTGTACCTTATCCGGTAGTCGGTTTCTTCAACTTGGTATCAATCTGGTACCTGCTCATTTGGGATCCAGGCAGGTATAGATGCAGTGAGTGGACCGATGAAGGCAAGTTGGGTGGTACCCCACATCATGTTCTTATTTTCGAGTTACCATACATTGCCACACTCGTTTACTTATTGGTTTTCGCATTTCGTTCAGACCTCACCAGATCAGACACGAAACGGATTGAATATGGATATGAGACGGGACACAGGACTATCTAGGGCGGGTCAGATGGCTCACCACCTGCCCATTGCCACTTTAACTACTGCCAGGTCAGCCCGCGCCTCCTTGAAGACAGCCACAGACCTTTGTGCCTGCGCTACCAACCCTTGCATCTCGGATACAGCCTCTTGAACCTCGCCTTGAGCATGCAGAAACTTGTGCTCGAGGAGGGCAAGGGTCTTCAGCCACTTCGTGGTTGTCAGCTCCAGTCTGTCTTCCTTCCCGTTGTCGCAGTTGCTGTTGGATAGTTTGGGAACCCGTGCCAGGACTCAGATTCAATGGGGGTGGGAGGAAACTTCTGGCACGAGGTCAGTATGGGTATGGAACACGGGTACTCACTTACCTGGGGCTTTGCCCTTCCTCTTCTGGTCTTTTAACCCTTTTGACCCATCCATCATCCTTGTCCCCATTGCTGGGCCCCCACAACCACCGGACTTGTCGCATTTGGCTTTGAGCCCCTGACATCAGTTGCAGGTTCAACCTTCACGACCATGGCATCGTATCTTTGCCTTGGCACAGCTGCCGCATGGCTGGTCATGTGTGACGGACATGTCACCCATAGCAACCTTCTTCGAGGATGGCTCATCGTCGTCATCGTCATCATCTTCTTCGTCTGACACGATTCGCTGTCACTAATATGAGTTGTTAGCACGGATATAGTGGAATTGGATTTGCCACTTACCTTAGTCGGTCGTGTGGGGATGACGATGACTGGAAGGTGCTTCTTTGCCCTGGTTTCCTTGCTGGGCCCTGGAATTGGATCTGTTGGGACTGTATCCATCTCCTGAGGGGCAGCTACATGTTCAGCAGGTACTGGCTCAACCCCGTCAGCGGCTTGCACGTCTTCATCGCCTTGTGATGGTTGTCGGGTAATGGCTCCCTCCCGCCATTGAGCTGTGGTCTTGTTGGAGTCCCTGAGTGTCTCAACCGTCCTGGATGGCCTCGACACCAAGGTGCCACACGTCTCATAGACATCTGAGAGCATGTTTCTATAACGAGTTAGCAATAGAGTGAATCTGACGAATCCAACCTCATACCATGGTGTTCTCCCATTCTACTATCCACATGCGTTTTTCCTCCTCTAGCTCGTCCCGGTCGTCCGGTACTGTCTTCGTGATGATCTGGAGGGATTCACAAGCTGCCTTGAGATTGTCCCGGGCATGTGTTTGCCGAGTGTCCATTGCCGAGGGTTGCACGAACGCGAGTATTGCATCAATGTTGGACATGCTGGTGGAGACAGGTAGAGAGTTGAGAGTTGAGAGAGAGAAAAACGCAATGTGTCACAGAACCCAACCTGTGATCAGGTGGACACCTGGTCCACCCACAGCACTATTGTTCTTGCCAAGCTGTGACTTCCCACGGTCACATGACTGACTGGGGACAGTCAGTATTCAAGTCTCCCATAGATGTAGGAGGTCAAGCCCTCCTATGGTCGCAAACCCCCTCTTTTTGTCCATTGCAAAGGTCCATTCAAGCATCCATAGCATCCATCGTCCATCCAGGTAGGCCCTTTTCATCTTCCGTTTATATCTTCGTCCATTCACATCCATCTGTACAATCCGGCCGTTCGTTTCGGGCCCAGACTACATCAATCTGGTGCCGGATCCGTTCATCCAGACCAGATTCCTTTAGCTTACATACCCGCCGGGTGCCATTTGGACCTGGATTAGTTAGGACTTGTAGATAGAAGTCTACGGGTATACCTGGGACTATAAAACGGGTGTACCACACCTCAGAAAGAGGATCCTTCTTCCCCTCCACTTTCTATCTGTGTGAACTGGGCTACTGGTCACCTGTCTCCTCTTGCTCCCTGTGTCTCTCCTGTCTCCCTCCCTTGGGTCGATTCTATACTCACACCCTTTATTCAATCCTTATCCATCCAGAAAGGATTATTTGTTTTACACCATCCCACCACTGCCCCCTCTGGCCCCCCTCATGCATCGGGTGCACCTGTCCCCCATGCTCCCTCTCCCCCAGTGTTCGGCTCCCTACGCAGGCAGTTATCCCTGCAGGTGTCACAGCTATTGTGGCCGACTTACAGGAACGCATCTGGCTTCTCACGGAGCATGTGATCGAACTCGAGACTTGGCGTTTCCACCGTAATGAGGGTCCTGACACCCCTTTCCCCTCCCCATCCCCTACAGGCTCACCCGCCGCTTGCTCCACCGTGTTGCCCTCTCATCCATCCCGTTCCCCCTCCCCCCCTGTCTCCCTTTCCTTGGTGCTCAGTCGTACGCCCCCCCCCACCGTTCCATGGCTCCAACAAATCTTGGACAACCCACACTGCCCCCCCTTCCTTCATGCCATCAACTCCAGCATGTCCCCCACTCATGTCCAGGCAATTCCGGATGATGTGCCGCAGATCATCATGGCCACTGCTGCCAATAGGGCGCCCATCTATGTGGGCTTAGATAGTAACAGGGATCTGATCCTCGCATCTGCCTGCCCTGGCTCACTGGTCACAATGGCCTTCACTGTCGTCTGATCCCCCCCATATGCTCAGGCCCCTGCCAGCCCTTCTTGCCTGGCGCCCCCATCATTTCTACCTCCTGACCCCCTTTATTTCTCTCCCCTTCTCCTGTACCTGTAGGTTACACTAGGATAGCTCAGTTTCCCCCTTGTGTAGGTACTTTGGCCAGCCTTGGCCCCTTTCCTGGCTCCTGTCCTCTTCCTTCCTTCCTACTACCCACGGCCTCCCTGGTAGGGAGGTCCAGGTATATGTTAGTCACAGCACCATCAGTTAGCCGCTATGGCACTTGCCAGTTTTTGGTCCCGGTATGTAACGTCATATATAGGGTTTTGTACTCCATCTTGACGTAAATGGATTTAAAAAAAAAAAAAAAAGGTTCAGGAGCTGATAATTTTTGAAAAACCAGTTCAGAACTAGTTTGAATCTATGAACCTGGGAAGATTATTGATCACTGTTGTATAAAATCAATAGTGTGTGTTATATAGTTAATTCTCAAAACTAGCACCTACACAAGCTTTGTTTTGATATCTATAGTGAGATATAATATTTGGTACTTTTGTAGTGTATATGATGTAGTATCTGAGGGTGTGGGAATTTCACTTAGCTTTGGTGTAGGTGTGGGAACTACTAACCCTTGGCTACAAATTGTTATGAATCCCCTTGCACCTAACTATTTCCCCACACTCCTTTCACCACATTCCTTACATCCTCATGCTCCTTAAGTCACATGACCTCCATGAGGCTGATCACATGACTGGTCATGTGATGTGTTCAGACCCTGACATCACCTATGACATCATGCCTCAAGGGTTACACATGTTAGACCATCATAGATCCCTCCACAATTGGATCTCCACAACATTTCCATGCCATCTCCTAGATCTCCTGATCTGATCAAATATCTCCTTATGTAGCATACTATCTATCTCCATGGATCTAGATCCAGATCTCAGGGTTCACCTCACAGCAGCCTTGCATGTCTCATCTCCATCCATACTTCTATTTCTTCCTTCCCATGTACCATACCATGTATAGTAGTTAGATCCTGGTCTGTGTGCAGACCCAGGCAATATATAAGGCCAGTGGCCTAAAAGCCAGGAATCCCAGCTTTACCCACTTGTCAATTGGCTCCTCCTCTGTCTGCTAAGGGCTTGGTCTTTGGGCCTTGTCCCTTGTCCCTCATGAAGGCTCTATGACGGTTCCTGCTCTGGCTAGCCCATGATACAGGCATTCCTTCTTTTTGCTGGGTAGCTCTGTCATCAGCTGTCCTTCTTTGGTTGTCATTCAATCATCCAGCCAATGGGTTTGTTTGATTCTCAGTGAACATGCCAATTTGTTCACAACACAAATGTTGTCCCTGAGTCATGTGACCATGTGTGAATACTATGGAAATATACCTATTTTAATTCACATATGTTATTGTCACAGTTTTGCATCTTTTATATTGAGTAAGGTGTTTGGTAAATGTCAGTACTTGATATGATTTATATAGTTTGATACCTATGTTACTATGTTGGCTATCAATAAGCCTAGTGAACCAGTGGCTACTTCTCTAGGTTAGTACTTTGTTATTAGATATTATATTTTCTTATTTACTTTATTTTAGGCATTACTATGAAAGGAGAAGGATATAAAAACTGCCTAGAAAGCCCATTGGAAAAGATAGAGAATAGAGTCAAATGGTGGGATGTAAGTGATTATATTATTGTATTATCACTTGAAATTCACTGATATTACTAGTATCACTCCACCTAATATCCAGTATTGTCAAAAATGGCCCTAAATTATCTGGCTATTCAAGGATTTTCTGTTGCTTCTGTTATTATTCTTATTCCATCTACTGTAGTCAAATGGACTCAGATGTTAGGACATGGACAGCAGTGTATTACATAATGCACCAGTAGATAAGATAGATTTTGCCATACTCTTATCTCAGTCACAGATTCTGTCCTGTACTGAGGTAAGACCAGATCATTCACACATCATACTTCATACTCATTCTGTTAGAGATGACAACTCTGATCTCCTCCAGGCCCTCCTGTCCAACTCCAAAGTTCCTTAACGAAGTTCCAGACAAACTCCTATAGCTCCTACATAGGAGTTACCAATGTCCTATAGAAGCAGTCAGAGATGGATAGGAAGACTGGACTTGTGTCCAATGGCATATCAGTACACATTCCTTATGTCATTCCTTTACCCTATCTTTGCTTCATTCCCATTCCATAACTTCATGCTGTTTCTCCTCCCCCTTCACCATTTCCTTATAGAGATCACTTGTTTCACTTTGGAGTTGATCAGACTTCATGCTCACACCTTCACCTACCTTATATATATATTCCCTTTCACTCCTGGGCTCTCTTCAGTCATTCCTGCTACTCCTTGGGCAGTGGCTGAGGTGAGTACCAGTTTTACTTTACCTTATCACTATTGCTAATTAGTGTAATGGGCAATCACTGCCTTTTTACTTAGGTGAATATAGTCATTCCTGCTACTCCTTGGGTAGTGGCTGAGTGGGCAATCACTGCCCTTTTACTTAGATTTTTCACATATTCCTTATAATATACTTCTATAGCTTCTGAGTGAGCATTCTCTCAAGCTGGACTAGCTGTTACTTTGTTACAAAACAGACTTCCACAGTGGAGGCTTTGCAACTTCTGAAAAGTAGCTATGCTAGTTGTTATGATGGAGTTGAAACACCAAAGCCAAGTCTTCTAAAGCCTTGCTGTAAAGCCTTGTGAAAGGATGAGAGTGATGGAGTACATTTATCATCCAAGGTTTTAACCCAAGGAACAAGTGGCCAAAGCTGGGAACACCAGCTGAGGACACACCCTTTATATACATATTGTGGGGAATGGTGCACAGACCATGCTGTACTATAGATAAGGTGTGAATAGTATCTACAGTGGCTCAAAAAACTGTCCGGGTGTTTGCCTATTTTGCACTAAATGCAATATCCTGTGAGAACCACTAACCCTAGGGCTATTATTTAGAAAATCATTGTTAGCAAGGCCAAAAACATAATTCAAGCCATGTAATTCATCAGTTCCATCCCTCATCTTAGAGTCTTACTCATATTACATTCTATTTAATTCCACATTGGTAGTAAACCTTTACTAAACATGATTATATTTATCATTTTTCTATTAATGGCTTCTTTCATTTTCATTTTTATATATGCCCTTGGTTATATGACTCAATTCTGCATGCAAATGATTCATCTCCTCATATAAGTAGTTCCTAGACCCTTAAGGCTCAATTGTGGTATTTAAAAGCAATGGTTAATCTATTTTCTAATAGTTACTAGAAAGTATAGACTTTTATTTGTTTATTACACCCCATAATAGAGTGTTCTGATGGTACTTATTAATGTCTGGGGGAAGAAAAGAGTATATATGAAGGAGATAATGAACTATATGGCTTGAATTATGTTTTTGGCCTTGCTAACAATGATTTTCTAAATAATAGCCCTCTTATTAGTAAAAGTAATTGGTTCCTATGATATCAGTGCTTCACTGAGTAGACATTCTAATGTACCAAGACTACTATGGACCTCCATAGGTCAGGTTAGAAAGCAATTTTCCTAGAGAAAGGATCAGGGAAGGTGAAAAATATAATATTTTCCCCTAGAA
>JBBPKS010000105.1:0-21986 GCA_038089355.1 Pulveroboletus ridleyi | reverse complement strand
GTAACTAAGTGTGTACTACAGTAAAAGGGTAGTGAATAAGTCATGCTTATTAGGGATGAGCCACACTTGTTCAACACTCCTCCTTGCTAAGCAGCTGGTAAAGGCACATAAGCATCTAAAGGATGAGGCTAGGCTGTCTGTGGGAGATCATAGAAAACTAGACCTAGCTGTGAGCAAAACTGCTCAAACTTAACATGGCCCAAGTTCTTGGTAAGCATATCTGCAGGATTGGTAGTGCCTTCTATGTAGAAGAGCTCAATCTTTCCCTTGGAAACCCAATCTTGAATACTGTGCTAGTGAATATCAATATGTTTGTTTCACTTTTCAGTCACTGAGTTGGAAGCCATAAAAATAGATCCTTGATTATCTCCACAGATAGGGATTGCATTTAGGTAGTATCCCATTTCACCAAGTAACTGGTGAATCCATTTAACCTGATGGCTGAAATCAGATAAGGCAATATACTCAGCCTCAGTAGAGGAGAGGGTGACAACTTTTTACATGATGTCTGCCATGAGAAAATGCCTCCAGCCAGTTTCAAGAACCAACCAGTTTGAGAGTGTCTGGTGTTTAGGTCAGAAGCTCAGTCTGAATCTGTACAAGCAGTTATCCCATCCCCAGAAGTGCCATCATAGACTAGGGAGTAGTGGTGAGTACCAAGCAAGTAGCAGCAGATATACAGCACTTTGCTCACATGGTCTTCTGTGAGGTTTGCTGCATGCCTTGAGAGGGCAGTTACTACATAGGCAATATCTGGGTGAGTGCCTAGCATGATATACAGTAGAGACCCAATGATGAATTGGAATCATGAGTGAGTTCCAGCATCAGCAGTTTGATCATTGTCTAGGGGATAGTACCCCTGAGGCAAGGGAGTGGGTGCAACACAGGCATTCTGCATGCCAAATTGTTCTAGGACCTTTTCAAGGTGTTCACACTGATCAATTAAGATCTGGCATCCTGAGCGGCATATGCACATATGAAGAAACTCAATGGCTACATCAAGATCTCAACATTCCCACTTTTTTATGAAGAGAGCCTTGACCTCATTCACAATCTCTTTGCTGGGACCACAGAACATGGCGTCATCTACATAAATGATTGCAACAACCATATGGGTGCCATGTTTTCTATAGAGGAATAAGCCAGCATCTGACTTAAGGTGTTTGAAGCCAAGTTCTTCCATGGACTCATTGAGAGCCTTCCACCATGCCAATCCAGCCTGTTTAAGGCTATATAATGTCTTAAATAGGTAAAGGACCTTGTCCTCTTGACCAGGAAGTTTGAATCCCTCTGGCTATT
Source organism: Pulveroboletus ridleyi (assembly GCA_038089355.1). Classification (NCBI taxonomy): domain Eukaryota; kingdom Fungi; phylum Basidiomycota; class Agaricomycetes; order Boletales; family Boletaceae; genus Pulveroboletus; species Pulveroboletus ridleyi. The sequence goes on along the minus strand of JBBPKS010000105.1, from coordinate 20,687 downwards.
CCATGTAGATCTCTTCATCCAAGTGGCCATATAAATAGGTGCTGTGAACATTTACAGCCTCAATATGCCAGTTTTCCAGGGCAGCTAGTGCAAGTATGAGCCACACTGTCTTAAAGTGCACAACTGGAGAGAATATTTGATCAAAGTTGAGTCCTTCAATCTGGGAAAATCCCTTCATGACTAATCATGCATGCTTTCGACTGTCTGGTTTGATATCAAAGACCCATCTGTTCTTAATGACCTGCTGATTTTTAGGGCAGTCTACTAGTTTGTATATGTCTCACTTTTTAAGCATCTCCAGCTGCTCGCAGCAAGCAGCCTTTCACTTCTTCTGGTCTGCAGAGGGTAGTTTAAGAATGTTCCTGAAAGTCTATTTGCGAATCAGCTTTGATCCTGCAAAATCAGCCAATGCAATTGCCTTATTCAATAGATATATGATGAGATCTGCTCCTCCTTCCCAACATAGCTTCTCAACATTTTCCTCACTGAGAGCAGTGGGAGATGATGGAAATGCAGCATTTGTGGGTGGTGAAGAAGGGGTGCCTGGGAAGTGACCCAGTATATCCTCTGTTGGAGCTGGAACCCTGGAAGGGCCAGGCTCAACAACATCTGTTATGACTGCATTGAGCAGCCATCGAAGGGGACAGGAAAACCCTTTGGCTGGAAGAAACAACCAAACCTAACAGCTAATAACGAGGCTAGCTGGCAGAGAATGGAATGCTGTAACCCTGGCAGGGGAGCTACAAGTGCCAGTGTAGCTGATTGGAGGAGAACCCTTAGTAGACGAGGTTTTAACCCAAGTCCCAGGGGCCTACAAAGGGTGAACTAGACAAGTGGTCAAAGCTGGTGTTTAGCCAGCTGAGACCACCACCTTATATATTGGCAAGGTCTGTGCACAGACCAAGTAGTACACTACTATACATGGTAATAATAGATAAGGCTATGCTACATATGATAAGATGGTAATGACCATGGGTAGAGAATGGAAGTGCAGATGGGGATGAAGAGCACAAGGCTGCCGTGAGGCAAGCCCTGAGATCTGATCTGAGATCCGCAGAGATCTAAATAAGAGGTGATACATGAGAGGGAGATTAGGTCAGATCAGGAGATCTAGGAGATGGCAGGATTGCCGTGGAGATCTGATGGAGATAAGGGTTAGGGTAGTCTAGGGGTTGTCAACGTGTAACCCTAGAGGCTATGACATCGGGGATGATGTCAGGGGCTGGACTCATCACGTGACTGGTCATGTGATCGGCCTCATGGGAGGTCACGTGACTAAAGGAGTGGGAGGAGGTAAGGAATGTAGGAAAAGAATGTAGGATGAAAAGTTAGGTGCACGCGGTTCATAACAACATCATGCCACTGAGAGATATAAAGCATGTCTAGGCAATGGGGTACATGGAGCAGATGGGGGACTAGGAAGTGGAACAAAGGGAGGAGATGGTAGACAAGGAGGTTGAGAATGATTTTGGTCCTTATGACTGACAGGAGGTGGCACTGGTAGCTACACATTGATTCCATCAGGAACAGGGGTTTGGGCAGCAGGTTGTCTGCAAGTTGAAGTTTTACACTTTGGGAATTGTGCTTCATCAAAATGAGCATGCACAGATGTGAAAACAACATTTGTGGGAGAGTGCATAAAAATATAGTTGCTCTTGTGCCCAGGAGCAACACCTAGGTACACCATAAGTTCTGACTTAGGAGCCATCTTGTTGGTGTGCACATCCTGAGGGATGAATATGTATGCTGTGCATCCAAACATGTGCAAGTGGCTAATCGAGAGCTTTGGACAGTCATCGTGCCGATGACTGGCCGAAGAGGGTTTTCGGGCTCCGACGTCAATGAGCGATAAGATGCGCATTCACTCGGCAGGCACATCTTGTTCCGCTTCCTCGATGTCAGGCTTGCCTCTTCCGGTTTGTCCATTGTCTTTGCTCTCAGTTCTCGCCCTCTCTGCTCTGCACTCATGCCCCCTCGTACCCGCGCCCGGTCTGCCCACCCAGACCCGGCTGACGACTTTCCGCCCAGGGCTATTACCCCTTCTGCGGATGGGGCCACCTCCCCGGCAGCCCCCTCGGTGGGGGATGGGGACGAGGTGCTCTCCCCTCTGCCCGACTCCGAGGAGGCACCTCGCTCCCCTTGGGCTGACGCAGCCGCGGTGGCGGAGAACATGCCCAATATCATCCTCCGGCCCCCATCAGACGAGCAGGGGGTGTCGATCTCACTCCTGACACCCTCTTGGGGCTCCTCTGACGGGAGCCCCTCTGTTGCTCCTGCCAGGAAGCGCCGCAAGCGTTGGGCCTCTCCAGGCCCTTCCATCGCTGGCCTGGTGTCTCCCTCCAGGGACCCTGCTGGGTTCACGATCCGCGTCCCAGGGGGTCAGCAGATCCCCTCCCTCCTAGGGCAGCTGGCTGGGGCCCTGGCTACCCCTGTCACCCCAGTGCCAGTCATGGAGGAGGTGGTTCGCTCCTCCCTCGCTGGCCTGATGGGCCTGGTTGACTTTTCTGACCCGAGGGTCATCTCGACAGTCAGGTCCCTGGTTGCCCGTGCGGCCCCAGGCCTGGACGTGGAGGCCTTGCTTCCGCAGCTAGCCCAGGGTCTGGCTCCCCCTGCGCTGCCAGCCCAAGGTATGGCTTTCCCCTTCCCTGCTCCCCTCCTTCTGCCATTTCACCTGCCTTGTGTGGTGTCGCTTACATTACACATTGCCGGGCTGTATATGGCCTGAGCCTTTACTGGGCCTCTTACACCCTATATGTGCCCTCTACCTATCTCTTGCACCTCCCCTCTTCACTGGGGCTCTGGGATCACCCGTCTTTCACCTGGTTGATCCTGGTTTACACAGATCTTCCAGACCCTGCCTCTCACTCACTACTGCCAGGCCTCCAGTTGGCCTTGGTTGCCTCCTCCATGCCACACTCTGTCCCCACAAACCCAGTTCTCCTCAGCGGCCATGATCTAGGCTTTCTGTCCAAGGTCATCACGGTCATGAAGGCAAACTGGTCAACACACATCCCTCTCAATGCCCTCTCCACCTCCTCCCTTCTGGCCCTTGCTTCATCCTCAAAGGATGATGCCTATCAGAACCTCTCTGTTGGCGACAGTGGGGGCCTGAAGCTCTCAGCCCCCAAGTTCAACGAGAAGGAGGAGCCGCTCATGACAGCTCAGGACTGGCTACATGCTCATCCCCGTCTGGTGGCCTGTATCTGCCAGTTCTTGCCTGGCCCGGCAGAGCAGGTTGCCAGCATGTGGGCCGCTCACTTCAGCTTGATTTACAACAGGGTTGACTTCTTCTCTCGGTTCTCTCTGTATCTCACATATGACATTCGCCTTCGCCAGCACTATGTGTATGACATCTCCTTCAATCCCTCCATCTGGCAAACTGGTGTCTGGGATCAGATCGTTGAGGATGTGAGGATGAAGGGGTTCTCCCCCTTTCAGCCTGCAGCCACTTCCACCCCAGCCTCGTCTCGCCCCTCCTGCAGTCAGGGCTCGTCCTTTCGTTCTGGCTCCCCCTCCCCTCGCTTCCGCTGCATCTTCTGTGGGAGTCTCTCCTGCATTAACCGTGCCTGTGGCACAACCTCCACCAAGTTCCTCTCGCTCTCAAACGGTGTTTGGCAGACATCTGGCGGTGAGCAGGTTTGCTTCTGCTGGAATGGTCGGGGATGCTCGGAGTCTTCCTGCCCCCGAAAGCATGTTTGCTCCCGCTGCAGATCTGCTCACTCAGCGCAGGATTGCAAGCTCTAGGGGCTTCCTTCCAATTGTTACCCCTTTTCTTTGGGAAAAGTGGGAAGAACTCCTTGCTGCAGCAGGTGTGCTGGAGGAGTTTGCGGATGTGCCAAAAGGCATCCGTTTTGGTTGGCGCATTGGTGTCCCAGACTCTTATACTCTCTCGTCTATGTTTATGCCCCCTACTCACCGCTCAGCTCTTGATCACCCTGATTTCCTGCTCCATTACATTGAAACTGAGGTGCGTGAGAAGCGCTACTCAGGCCCCTTCTTGCCTTCTCGCCTAGAAAGTATTATCGGTCCATTCCGTTCTAGCCCACTTGGGGTTATTCCAAAGCCTGGCTCTGCTAAATTCCGTCTTATTCAAGATCATTCCTTTCCTCGTGATGATTCTTTCCCTTCTCTGAACTCTATGATCGATTCCTCCCTCTTTGCCTGTGATTGGGGCACTTTTAGTGACTGTTGGCTTCGTGTGGCAGCTGCCCCATTGGGGGCCCAGGCCACAGTTTTCAATGTGGAGGCAGCGCACCGCTGATCTCCCATTCCCCCAGAGGATCAGCACCTGGCCTGTGTGTCGCTGGTGGTGGAAGGTGTCACGCGTGTATACATTGATCACTGTGCATGTTTCGGTTGCTCTAGCTCCAGTGGCCTCTTCGGCCACCCCAGTGAGGCCATTGGCAAAATCTTTGTTTTCAAGGGGGTCCTGGACCCCCTCCGCTGGGCCGATGACTTCGCCTTCTTTCGTTTCCCCCTGCCCTCCTCCCAACCTGGGGCCTGGTCCTATGCCTATGACGAGTCCACCATTTTCCACATTGCAGCTGATCTTGGCTGGCCCTGGGCTCCCAACAAACACATTCCCTTCGCCTCGGTCTTTCCCTACCTGGGCTTTGAGTGGGATCTCATGGGGAAGTCTGTTTCCATACCGGCCAAGAAGCGCTCCAAATATCTTACTTGTCTCGCGCCCTGGGTCCCTGGTGCCATGGTCACCTTGCAGGACTGCCAAGGGGTGCTGGGCTGCCTGCAGCACTGCTCTCTGGCCCTTCCAGACAGCTGCTCCCACCTCCCAGCTCTCTACCAGTTTTGTGCCTCCTTCAAGGACCTCTTCAATGTCTTTGTCAAACATCGCATCCCCTCTGGCTGCCTGGATGATGTATCTTGGTGGCGCTCTCAGCTCTCTGCCGACTGGTGTGGCTCCCCAATTGCCTTGCCTCCCACACCCTTACCCCACTCTGTTTTTGTGGATGCCTCGACCTCCTTCAGCATTGGCTTCATCTTTGATGGTCAGTGGCTGGCCTGGAAGCTCCTCAATGGCTGGTCAGGTGGGGGTCGTGACATTGGCTGGGCAGAGATGGTGGCAGTTGACCTCGGTCTACGCACACTTGTTCATGCTGGTTTCAGCGACTGCCACCTCGTCTTCCACTCAGACAACCAAGGTGTCATGGGTGCCTTGAAGACAGGTCGGTCCCATAATGTTGCCCAGAATAGCATCCTCCACCATGTGGTCTCTACCCTCCGTGATCACACAGTCTGGCTGTCCACTGAGTGGGTGCAGTCGGAGGCCAATGTTTCTGACCAGATCTCTCGGGGTTCCTTCCCCCCTTCTCCCCACTTCGACCGCCCTCCCCCCCTCCCTTCTTACCTGAAGAGTTTTGTTGCATTAGTTTGACGCTGCACTGTGTCTTCATCCTCCTTGCACTGTTTGTTGTTGCTGTGTCCGTTTGCTCAGCCTGCTGTACTGTATTCCACCTGATGGTTTTGAATTCCAGTGTTGCTTGCCCTTTGTCCTCTCCCTTGTTACCCACCTGATGGATGCGGCCCTCGCCTCACTGGTGCGAGGGCTCACAACCGTGGCTGCCCTTCTCCCGGTTGGGGGTGCCCAGCCCCCTCTCTCTTATACAGCCCGGTCCCGTGTACACACTGCCCTGGATCATGCCTGGGCTGACTCCACCCTCACAACCTATCGCAGTGCGGTGTCCCAGTTCCATGCCTTCTGTGAAGGGGAGCGCATCCCCCGCCGGTCTCGCCTCCCTGCCAGTGAGGACCTCCTGTGTGCCTTTGCTGCATCGTGGGTGGGTCGCATTGCCGGGTCCACTGCCAAATCCCAGCTGGCCGCCCTTAAGGCCTGGCACATCTACAATGGTGCCCCCTGGCTGGGTGGGCCCTGCCTCTGCTATGTCCTCCATGCCGTGGATAACCTTACCCCATCCTCCTCACAGCAGACACCCTGCCCCCCAGTGACCCAGCAGATGCTTGTTCTCCTGGCTGCCCATCTCTCCCCGTCGGACCCCTTCGACATTTGCTGCCTGGTGGCAGCTTCTTATGCAATGTGGGCCCAACTCCGCCTGGATGAGGTCCTCTCACAATGGGAGACCTCCTTTACCCCCTCACGGGTTGTCTGCTGACGCCATCTCTCCCCTCCTTTCACCTCCAGTGGCTCCCACACTTGCCACCTCCCCTTCACCAAGGTGGCCAAAGCCAAGGGGGAGGATGTTTGCATCTGTCGCCAGTCCGACACCTCGGACCCGATCTCGGCTCTTGAGGCACACCTGCGCGTCAACGATCCTCCGGACGATGTTCCTCTATTCTCTTTTGTCACGTTGCAGGGGCGGCGCTGCCTCTCAAAGAAAAAGCTTCTGGCACGCTGCAACTCGGTATGGGCCCTTCATGGCATTCCTACCTCCTCAGGCCACTCCTTCCGCATCAGTGGCACAACCGAACTGCTCCTTGCTGGGGTTCCCCCCAACATTGTCAAGGCGCTCGGGCGCTGGTCCTCGGATGCATTCCTCCGCTACTGGCGGTCCCTTGAGCTCATCGGCCCTTTACATGTAGAGTGCCTGTCTGCCTAGTGGGGCTTCGCCTTCTGCTGGTTTGGGCTGGGTGCCTTGCCATTGCTCCTCACTCCACGGCTCTGCCTGCCTGTCGGCTTGGGTCAGAGCTCACCACTCTGGCTCTTCGCACACCCCGGTCAGCCAGCCTGGGGCCCAAACCATTCGCGGTCCGGGTCCCATCCTGTGCTACGCCCAGCCCACCTACAGTCGGCCTGTCTCACGAAGGATGTACCCCGCTCAACATTCTCTCACCCCACTATCCACTCTCCCACTCTCTCTTCTCGGACGCAACCAGCCCGAAAGTCAGGCTTTTCCTTGTAAAGGAGCTCATAAGGGGTATGCCAATTGTGTTGGTAGAGCAGTGTCCTATTGTACAAGTGACAGGCATGTGTCATTGAGAATTCCCACCAGCTATCAGGAATGCAAGCCTCAAGGCGCATAGCTTCTGATTTGTCCATGGCAGTGCACATAAAGCACTTAGCCTGGCTATTGCAAGTAATTTCGATATAAGGATTATTGCTTGAATCTTTTCAGGTACATCATATTTCGCACTCGCCAGCTTGGCATAGTGGTCCTGGATACGCTGGAGAGCATTTCCAGGATGTGAATTGGCAGGGATGGTGGTGTCCATCATGGCCTTGAAATCCCCATAGACCTGGGGAAAGTCTGCAGACACGAAGTCAGCCTTGAGAGCCTTAATAAGATCCTTAGCAAGTCTTCGAGGAGTACTTCTGCTGAAGGGTTGATGACATAGAGCCAGCAATGCAGGAATTGGCCTTGTGCCACTTGATGTAACAGTTTTGGAGCTCACTATCAAAGTCATCTCCAGTAGAAGAAATGTCAGGCTCAGGGAAGTGGATACACCACATGCACCCAAGTGATTGAGTATAGGCAGCAATAGCAGGCCACCAAACAGCCCAGTTGGTGCCAGTGAATATAGGGACACAAGCAGCAGCAGTATTTGAAGACATAGTAGTTCTACGGTAGGTGAAGTGCATCAGAATGACATAGTTTCCTCATAGTATCCAGCGTAATGCAGCCATAAATGGTGCAATCTGATGCTAGAATCATGCTCAAACTTTAGATGCAGCATAGTGAGGGTGAGCCCACCAGCACAAACTAATGTTTGATGGCACATGATGAGTATCAGGTGCAGCCAGAAAAACCAGCATACCACAGTTTGGCCCAACTCAGGTTAATGGTGCAAACTAGTACTTTATCATACATGATGTAACAGTATAGCCATAAATACCAGCATGCCAAGGTCTGGCTTGACTCAGGTAAACAGTACTAATTATGCAGCCAGATATACCAGTGTGCTGCAGTTCAGCCTGACTTAGGTAAATGGCACAAACTACATGTTTGTGCATCAAGCAAAAGCTCTATGCATCCAGGTTTAGCCAGATCAACTCAAATGCAGCCATAAAGGCACTGTATGAGGATCAGCTGCTGAGCCAGGACTCATAACCTGTTGAACAGGACCCTAGTAGCTGCAAAGGATGGCTAATAGGACTCACATAGAGGGGTTTGAGGACATTGGGATGGTCTAAACTGGTGGTTACATGTCAAGAGACTTATTTAAACTCAGTAGTCTGAGTGTGAACTGTAGGTACATGATTATCTAAGACTACCATAATAGGTAACTAAGTGCATACTACAGTAAAAGGGTAGTGAATAAGTCATGCTCATTAGGGATGAGTCACACTTGTTCAATAGCATGTTCAGTTATTGCATGGGCAGACGAACTGTGTAGAACACTTGATGGACATATGGACAAGCTGAAAGTAGGACCTACAACCATAGGAGGCCACAGGCTCCTACACCACCTCACTATGGGATGTGAGATCCACCTTGATAGATACCAGGCTTATCACCCAGTCAGATGTCCCATCATCATCTGTGAATCTTTGTCGCAATTGTTCCAGCATTGCAGCATTATGCTGCCCAGGATTTATCCCATGATTGTGAAACCCCTCAGGTCCCACGTTGTATCTTAACCATTGATGTTGCACATCCATGAGGAACTTGTCGATGGTGGCAAGGGCCATTCCAGGATTGATGGGTACATCTCCCTTGGATTGGTCCCTCAGCAGGGGCAACATGCCCCCCATGTAGGCCTGTATAATTGGGCTTTCAGCCCTCAGGCCTGGTGATGCCTCCAGCGAGGTCAATGAATGGTTGATGTTCTTGGGTTGTGGGGTTAATAGGCTCATGAAGGCAGGGTCAGCTTCCACTGCCCTTCCTCTGCTGTCCTTGGCGCTGCTCAGCGTCTGGGAGGCCTGTGCCTCCTCTGCTACTGCAGCACTAGGCCCAGGTTCTGTGTTTGGTCCCAGTGTCTGGCCTGTTGTCAGGGTTTTTACCCCCTTCTTGACAACCTTGGGATCTCTTGGGTTTTCCTCAGGAGTCCTGGGTGGTTGTGAGCTACCCATTGAGGGGTTTTTCCCTCATCCTGACAGTCTGGTCACTGTCGACTTCACTTGGCTGCAGGTCACTGTGCGACTCATTGTGAATACATGTTTTCACACTTCAAAAAATTTTGTAAGGTTGTTGTACTGGGTGCTCTGCACCCTGTCCTCACTCCTTACTCACACAGGTGAAGTGAACTGAGTGGTTATTCACGAATGAGTACATAGGAGTATAGTAAGAGGATTGGCCCATCACCAGGACAGGCCTCTCCTTTTTATCTACATACTGCACATGTGATTACCTCATATCACATGTGCTCATAAGTATGCAATCAGGGGTTATTACCCCATTTAGTATCTACAGGGGCTACTGCCCCTTACACCCTCCCCCTGTAGAGCCAGTAGTGGCTCAGACGAAAAGGAACACATTAGATATATTCAAAAATGTAGGTAAGACAAGCATGAGATAAGTATAGATCAGCAAAACAGAGTGAGATAGATCAGGGTGGTCGAGATATGGAAGATCATATAAGAACATTGAATACAAAACAGAGACGGAACAGGAACAGAATAAGGAAGTGAATGATAGAAATAATAATAAAAAACGAGCAAGAGTTGAATCTTGTGTAAGTCCTGGTGCAGGAGGCCGATCACATTTGGGACCAGTCCTTCTCGAGCTCGCCATTCTCATAGTGGTCCTGCTGCATGGGGGAGCCTCCCCCATCGGCATCACCACAGTGAATGTGAGGCATGTTATATGCTGCAATGGCCTTGCTGAATTGCTGGAGGAGGGCTGAATCCCTCAGGACACCAGGATAGGCAACCAAGGGAGGCACATCCTCCAGAAAAACCTTGATCCAATGAGCCTCCTGCTCATACCACTCCAAGAAGTGGCTGAGAGACTCATCAGTGACCTCAGCCCTGAGATCAGTCCTCAAAGGTCCATAGAGGTCCCAGGTGGTGGCATTCTCATCGCCTCCAGCAAACTTGATGTGCTCGAGCATCTCTCAAGCCCATTGACAAGCCCATTGAACAGCATTGTCAGTGACATGGGGGGTAACCCCATTAGCAGCCAGGTATGCTGTGATGTCTGCAAGGGTGGCTCCCTTGTGGAAGCCACCAGCCCAGGTGGACTTATGTCCCTAAGCAGGTCCAACCTCAGCCCAGTCAAGAAAGGATTTGTACTGCCCAGGTACAACAAGGAGACAGGTGAGGCCATGCTGCCACACCATTTGGTCAATATGCCCTCAGGGCACAGGAGCTAAATGATCCATGAGGAGGAGACCCCTCATCTGACATCAGGTGGGAGTGTTCAGCTCCAAGTCAGGGTTGTCCAGGATGATGGGGGTGCCAGTGGCCCCAGGGAAGACCTTCCAGATTGTCCAGTGCTGGTTGTTGGTGGGGCACTTGCATTGCCACTGTTCAATGTAGTCGATCCACACCCCATCAGGGGCATCAAATGACAGAGCGTCGCAAGGGAGGAGGGGGTTCTTCCCTGATAGGATGAGTGGGCCTTGTGGTTGGCCCTTGGAAGAGCTACCCCTTTCCTAGGTAGTGGTGGATGAGGACCCTGATGGCTGGTCCATGACGCGCAATGCAAGGGGCATGCTAGAGCTCTGCTCCCGAGTAGGTGGAGCAGTGTGCTCCTGTAGGGTCACAGTGCCTCCCTCAATGCTAGTTGAGGTGGCAGTGGCTGGACCAGATGTGATGCACTCCTTGAGCGCTGGGGTAGTGGGTGGTGGTGCTATCTCAGCAGGCTGGGTGCCTGCATCCTTGGAGGCTCAGGCTGCCTCCTTCATGGCCTCTTTCTTTTTCTTGGCCTTTTCAGAGGCCCACACAGGGAGCCTCCATTCCTTCATGACAGTGCACATTACTTCACTGGCACCCAAGTCACAGTGCTTCCTCCAGAGATAAAGGAAGGTGAGCAGGTCCTGAACCTGCTTGAGATGAGGGGCTTTTCTCTCTTGTTCGTTTTGCACCCTGGTGAACAGGGCATGGACACTGTCTCCAGTGTTGTAGAGACAGATGGGGCCCATGATGCCCCTGTCCATTCGGACAGTGAAGGCAGTAGACCACCAAGGAGGAGTGGGGGGACAGATCCCCTTTGAGATGTTTTGAAGGGAAGCCTCAAGGGGCTCCCCTTGGTACATATAGAGGTTTCCCTCTATCCTGATGAATAGGGTGTGCACACCCTTTGAGTCAACGGCATCCCCTAGGATGAGGACACCCTGGAGAAACTCTGACCCAGTGAATTCGGGGAAAAGATTCCCCTGGACAAGCAGTGGTAGGGCTGGCTTGTCCACGATCATATCCTCGTATAAGAGGATAGAAGGTAGCTCAGGAAGGGGAGAGATTTCTCTCTCCTTCTCCTTGCAAGAAGGAACTGCAGGCTGAGCCTGTGCAGGAAGAAGAAGGGGGGGAGTGTCAGGACCTGCCTGTGCCCTCCCCCCAAAAGAAGAGGCAGGTGGCTGGGGAGCCACCATGATGGGAACAGGAGGGGGAGCACCAGAGGTTCCACCCAAAGATGCAGCCAGGGCATCATGCAGATGGGTGATCTCATCACAGGCCTCCACAAGTGAGAAGTGGAGGTTGTGACAGTCATGTTGGAGGTGGTCGACACAACCCACCAAGTCAGTGTAAGCATCATGCCAACAGAGACAAGCTATGTCATCAGTGAGGTCAGGGATGGCCTTGGGAATACCGTCTGCATTGATGGCCATGGCAGTGCTGAGGTGCAACACATATGTGTTGCAAGCCTTGCAGTCATGTTTGCAATGGAGGGTGGGCAAGTGGGGGTGGGAAATCCACTGCCCAGGGGATGGATAATGGTGATGCTTGTCGCAACAAGGAAGGGTTGCAGTGCCATTTGGTGCCACTGCTGATGGTGTGGCTGCTGTGGCAGCCAGCATGAGAGGCTGACCTTGTGAACAAGCCTCCAAGGGGTGCACGATCATGCAAGAGGGATCAACCATGGTCAATGCCCTCTGGGAACTGAGAGACACAAGGGGAGGATGAGAACAATGGGGTGGGGGAGCAGGTATGCTCAGACATGCTAGGAGCACAGGATGGTAATGGTAAAAAGAGAGGAGATAGTGGACATGGTATGATATAAGTAAAGTAAAATGAAAAAGGAAATAAGATGAAAAGGCAATTGGTGAGGCGGGAGCATAAGCGGAGGCAGTGTTGGATGTTTGCGAGTGTAGTGTCCTTGTTTGGTATTACTACTGTTGTATCTACTATTTATTGTTGTTGCAATATTTGTCGTTTTTATTTATTTTATTTATTTTCCTTTTTCTGACCATGTTATGTGGGTTATTGTATTTGCTAGTGTTGTGGATTGATCAATTGATTGAACCAACACACTACCCACTTGGTGGGTTCGTGCACCTTGGCACACCCATTGCCTTGCAAGGCAGCTGGCATACACTCTGTATGCCATGAAGTTTGAGGTACCAGTCAAGGGTCTTGAGCTTGTGACAATTGGAGCTGGGCTCCCAGGTGGAGTCTCCAAGATTCCACTTGATGAGAAAGTGGTCCATTTGGCCCTCCCAGCAGTGGGTGAGTATCTCATCCACCAACCATTCATCAGTGTCAGATAATCCGATGTCATAGAACACATGTGTGTCCCTTTTTGGGAAGAGTTCATCGTTGTTCTTTTCATAGTGAAGTAGCAATGCTATGTGAAACTGCGGATGGATACACCGCTTCTGGAGCTCCTCAGGGAGTTCTAGGGTGTAGGTGTCATTGACACCATCTTTCATGAGGACCTTTATAGGTCCAATGTACTTGGGTATGAGCTTATGAACTCTGCCCTTTGGCATTGCCAAGTTCTGGGTTGATAAGTAAACCCAGTCATTGATCTAGAGAGTGGTTCCCTCCTTCTGCCTTTTATTTGTGTGGTGCATCTGTACCACTCTGCTCTCTATGATGGCATCATGGGCCATCTCCAGGTTCTCCCTGGCCTGGTGAATGAACTTCTGAATACCTGGGGTGCTTGACATGGACCCCTATGAGATGTGTTGCATCAGGATGGGTATATGCCTGTAGTTCAGTTCAAATGGGGTGAACCTGGTCGAACGACTGATGCTCAAGTTAATCACAAACTTGGTAAGGGGCAGCTTGTCTGCCCAATCCCTCTGGTCAGGTTGTACCAGCATGCATAGTATCTGAACTATATTCCGGATTGCGCGTTCAGACACACCATCTGTCTGTGGATGAAATGCCATAGACATCAGGAGTTTAACTCCCATCATGTGGTGCAGTTTGCGCCAGAATGCTGAGGTAAACTTGGCATCTTGGTCAGAAACTATCGTCTCTGGTAATCCGTGTAGTTGCACTACCTCCTGCAGGAATTTCCCTGCAAGCTTGGAAGCCTGAATGGTAGTGCTGACTGGTACCAGGTGTACCATGGAGGTTAGGCAGCACAGGACCACCCACAGGTAGTTGTGTCCGCCGCTCAGTGGGAATGGTCCCATAAAATCCATGGTGATGGAACCCCAGGGCCTCCTGGGCACAGGCAGACTGTGTAGCAGACCCTGAGGCTGTTGATTGTTAGTCTTTGCGACCAGGTATGTAGGACAGATTCAACAGAACCGATCTACTTCATGGCCAAGTCCTGGCCACCAATACTATCTGTGAATATAATCCGCAGTTCTCTGGGACCCGAAGTGTCCCAGCATCTTGTGTGCCTGGTCGATGACCAGGGCAGTGACTGTGTTACCCTTGTACTTAGCTTGCGAAAGGCATAGTACCTCCTCACCATGATTTCTCATTTAGAGGAGATCCTCCCATGTAAGGAACCATAAGTGATGCCCTACCTGGGATACAACCTTCAAGAAGAAGGTGTTGTCCCAGTTGTTAGAACCAGGGTCTCCAGGAAGTAACTCCAGAACTCCAGAGTTCAGGAAGAACTTGGCTTCACTGTATGTGGTGCACCCTTGTCACAACTCCGGGAGTGTCCTGTAATTTCAGAATGGGCGGAAGAAGTCAGATTGACCTTGTTGCAAGCAACGAAGGCCAAGAATGGTTCAGAAGAGTGTCTTAGAGACTCAAGGGGGTCAGAGTGAGCTTGGGAGACTGTCCAAGTCGATATTCAAACTGGTATATCTACTACAAGTGTGGAAACTTATATACAGGAGTAAAACATAGGTCTTACTAATAGTCCGGAGTGTGGATGCTAAGTGTACCAGAGCTGTGCTCCTAAGCGGGCACAGGGACGGAGGGTGAACTGGGATGAAGCTAGTGGCTATGTACTGTAAGCAAAGAATGGAACATGACACTAAGAACAAGGAATACTAAATAGAGAGGGTCCAGAGTGTCAGGGATGTGGACTCATTGAGAACACACCAGAGGTCACAGGAAGAAAGTCTGGAGTTGGGTCCAGAGTTAAGTCCAGAGTTCTGGATTGATGGATATGACACCAGTATCCCATATGGATAGCATCCAGAAAATCAGGTGCGATCCCATATGAGATGGGTGGGGCTCTGGAGGCCTCAGCAGATCCAAGAATCGACAGATCCTCCTTTGCACTAGTGCGAGGAGTGTCCTTGACTCTTCTTTCCATGGCTGAAGCCATCTCTTGGGCTTCTACCAGGCAGTTCTCCCACTTTTCCTTCAGACACAAGCTCTGTCGCAGTACTTCACTGATGGCAGCAAGCTTCAGCTCTTGCCATCAGTCGAGGGGAAGATCATCCTCCTCTGGATCCAACCAGGTGTCAGCACTTGCCCAGTCCATTTCTTCATCAGAGGCTGTATCACCCCCTTCACTCTCGTAGTAGTGAGACAGGCAGTCTGCTACAAGGTTCTCAGAACCCTTTGCATAGATGATGGTAGCATTGAATCACGACAGGTAGTCAAGCCATCAGACTTGTCTACCAGACAGCTTATGCTGTGTCTTGAGGTAGCTGAGTGCCTCATAATCAGTTATGATCATGAATTTGAAGCCAAGGAGTTTATCCTCCCATTTGAGGAGTCCCTCAATAATCATGAGCATTTCCTGCTCAAAGGTTCAATAGTTTTGCTAAGCATTGCTCAGCTTCTTCAACATGAAGTTGGTGGGCCTGCATGTCTTCCAATTGGGCCCTTGCCCATATAGTGCGCCCACCCCGTATAGGGAGGCATCACACACGAGCCATATAGGCTCATCCTTCCTTGGGTCAATTGGCCTGAGGATAGGGAATTTACATGCCAGATCTTTGATGATCTGGAAAAATTGGTCATGGATTTCCCTCCACTGGAATGGATGTCCGTTCCGTTGAATCCCAGTCAATGGTGTAGTATATGCCAACATGTCTGGCATGAACTGTGCCAGATATTCTACCAGTCCAACAAACCATTGGACCTCGTTCAGTGAATGAGGGGTTCTCCAGTTTCAGATGCAGGACATCTTGTCCTTATCAGTGTGTATGCCCTTCTGGTCAATTAAATGACTGAGGCAATCCAGCCTCTCAGCATATAGGTCGCACTTCTCCTCCTCAAGGTAGAAGTTGGCCTTTGTCAGCATCTCAAACACAATTTGGAGGTGCCATTCATGGTCCTCCAATGTGTTACTATAGACGAATATATTGTCCAGATAGACATATATGAAACATCTGATGTGATCTCAGAAAATCACCATTATTAGATGTTGAAACATTGCAGGGGCATTGCAGTCCCTCTGCTGCATGACCTGGCTGATGAAGGTCCCATATATGGTGGAGAAGGCCGTCTTCTGGCTTCACCTGGACCTGTTCATATGCATTGGACAGGTCAATCTTAGAGCAATATTTCACTCGGGCCACATCCATCTGGATCTGGTCCTGATCCAGGAAGGGCATTACATCCTTCACCATGTTATCATTTCTCTTGCAGCAGTGGATGAATGTTTGCAACTTCCCACTTTTTTTTGGAATGCATAGCATTGGGGTAGCCTGTGGAACGCTTTTCATTTCCCACCAGCCCACAGTGGTATATAGTCAGATTTTATCCAACAGTTGCTGCTTCAGCATGGAAGGTGGTAAGCATACTGCTTACTTTCGTTAACAAGCAGGATTCAGTGGTTCACCTCCTGCAGTGGGGGGAGTGCTTGTTTCACTCCTCCCAGTTGATTTTTGTATTTCTGGAACCATTGGTTCTATAGGTGGGGTATATCCTCCTCACATAATCTCATAACTGCAAGCTGCAGTCATTTTTCATTCAAGTTTTTTAATTTTGTAGTTTTTATACTACTCCCCCTCCCCTCCTCCTTTGAGCCCTCACAAGGTGTTGACACCATTGTAGGGCATGAAATTCAGTGGGAGATCAGGGTGGTGCTGGGGCAACAGGTGCCCCTAGCACCAGACGAGGATTCATTCAGAAGGGGGACAGTAGTGCCCCCCACAATCCACAAGTTAGATGCGAAGTTGATAATGGCATGGTGTTGTCATAGGAAGGGTATCCCCAGGATACAATCATAGCGATCGATGTTAGCTACATCAAAATATGTGCAGGTGGTAAATTCACCAACAACAACAGAAGATTCACTCCCATGGGTGATCTTTGAGCAGCTGCCTATGCAGCCCAGTTGCAGCATGAGCTGTTGTGCAAGGGGGTATACTTCCATCTGGGTGACCTTCACAAACGCAGGGCTCACAAAATTGCTGGTACTACTGGTATCAATCATCATGTAGGCCAGACACCTATTAATGGTGATCTGGGCTGTCACACACACATGCAGTGCCGGTGCGATCACTGGTTGCATACCAGGGTTATCCCCAGGCCCCATCCATGTATGCATTGCACACCTGAAGGAATGGGGGTTAACTTCCCCCATCACACTCTGGCATGCTACATCGAGTGTGGCCAACTACACCTGCATGAGATCAGGTGGTCCATCCCATGGGATGACCATTGACCCATGTGCAGTCTCAACCACTAGGTCATCCAGATACATCCTGATCCAGAGTGGGGATTGCTCTATGAGCTCCTCTACAATGATATTGTATGATGTGGCAGCCTCTTGCCTGGTAAATGAGGCACGTAGGCAAGCCCATACTGCCTTGGATCTGAGGTTCTGAGCAAGGAACACTTGGTATCCCTCAAAAATGCAAATTTGTTTCGCAAGTTCAGCTATTGCTGCACAGACATGGTCGATATTAAGGCCATGTCCCGTCATTTGTGCACGATCACACTCGTCCTAGCCCTAGTCGTACTCCCGTCAAGCATGCTCCGATGGGTATGACTGAGCTGCACTCAATGAGGAATCTCCCTCATCAATATCAGCCATGATATGGGTGATACATCACTGACATTTGAGGCAGTCACTGCCCTCATGGATCACCCTGTATATCAGGGACCATGTCCATCTTGGCCAGGGGACCTCATTCCCTTGTATCTCAAGGCCCAAAGGGAGTGAGTCCCCATTGGCAATCTCCATTGCTATGCACTGCACAGACTAGTTGTCATCCAGCAGGTCATGCATGGCACCCAAGTAGGCAATGGGTTCATCGTCTTCTTGGAGGTCCGAGCACTCTAAATACAGCTTAAAGCAGTCATTGACCACCTGGCCTTCATCGGCAGGGTCATTATCAACCTCATTGGTAGCTTCTGCTATGTGTTCTGGGTCGGTAGGGGCCACTGCCTCATTGTTGTCTCCAGTGTCAGTACTTCTGGTTGGGGGTTCATCCCCCTTATCTTCTTGTACATCTACAGCATATAGTCATGGTTTTCCCACTGGTGGTATATCCCTGCAAGGTTGATCACACTGGTTGGCCATATGGCCTTCCTTACCACAATGGAAGCAGGTGATACCCTGCATTCTCCCTTTATCCAGTGGTTGAAACCATCCTTTCATCTGGGTCATCAGACCCTTTGACTGGGAAGCATTCGCTCCCATCTTGCCTGGACTTACAGTCTTGGGCAAGTTGGCTGTCCTTTGACAGAACAGCATATTACCACAATGCACGAATTTGTGCATGTCACCTGAGGTCCTGTTGGCCCTCTTTCCCTGTAGGTACAAATCACTTCGTCCTTGGGAGGTTTTCCCCCTAGAGCCAAAGTGGCTCATTCTCATATGCAGGCTGATAGCCTTCTGGGCAGTCTCCATCTGCCAGACCTCCTCAAGGTTTTCCTCGATACTGGAGTGTTCAGCAGATATACTGTGAGCCTCAAATATACTTCATATAATCATGTGGAGCAATCCACAGAGAAACTTCCTCCTGAATGAATAATCATCTGGGAGTTGTACCATCCAGTATGCACAACACCTGAGGTCATTGTAGAAGGTGAGGGCCCCCTTCTCAGGGGAAAACCTCATGCGGTCATACTGGTCTGCTGCATTCTGTGCTGAGGCCTTGTGCTCAAAGCATTTAAACAGCCCAGTGATCAGGTCCTCAAAGGACCAGAACTGGATTGCTTGATCCAGTGATTCAACCTCCTGGTCATACCACTGGGAGACTAGATCCCCCAAGTACAACCCTGTGTACAGCATGCAATCCTTGTTGCAATCCTTGTCGCAATCCAGTCCAGTGACCTTGAATGTATGGAAGTACTTCAACAACTGGCTCAGCCAGTCATTGAATTTCTCAAGGTCATCCTGACCTCCATATTTCCTGGGTTTAGGCAGATTCATTGCCTTCACCTCAGGCCCTACTGGGCTGGTTGGTCACCTGACTTGTTCCCATATATGCTGCACATATCACTGCTGCATGTAATCCATATAGCATGCATTACCAGGGGTGAATCTCCTGAGATAATTTCAACAATGATATCATCCGGTGTGCTCACCTCTGCCACTTCTCATGTTAGATTGGCCATCAGATTGGCTGTTGGGTTGACTACCATCCTCCAGATCCCCTGGATCATCCGGGTCATCTGGAAGTCTCCCATCGAGGGGTCCTCCCAGTGGAGGGTTGTCAGCCCTCATTGGCATCATGACCATGGCCTCCCTGAATGGGTCTATTACTGGGCTGCCAGTCATCCCCTGCAGCATTATTCACTGCTACAGCATGATCTTGTGCCATTTGATGTAGGAGGGCTCTTTCCCTCTGTCCTGGGGTGCCATACAGATGGCACATGATGTCGGAATCCTGACCTGAGAGGTATGCTGGTTGATTCAGCATATTAGGGGTGAGGCCCCATTCTGTCATCGTGCGACTGGCAGGGGCACTTTGGCTATGGGACATTGCTGTCCCTTGCCTCACTGGGTCGCCCACTGAAAGATAGAAAGGAGGTGTGGGGTGATGTGTGTGGGGTTGAGTATTCTTGTCCCAAGGGGTCCTGTGGAGGGTTAGTATCAGGGACAGATCACTATAACCGACCTCAGTGCACTAGAGCGAGAAGAGAATGTTCTATACGATGTTCTGGACAGAAAACTAATAATCCGGTCGACAGTGAGGACCAGGCGCACATGGATGTGATCACAGATGGGACCAGATCAAGAGCAATAGGAGTCAAAGACGAATGGAACTGACAAAGACAAAGAGGAACTGACAAAGACAAAGAGGAACTGATAAAGACAAGCAGAAATTGACAAGGATGAGTGAAATTGACAAAGCTGAGTGAAATTGACAAAGCTGAGTGAGATTGATGATGATAGGGGAAAAACCCAGCCAAGGACGAGGGCTGGGTATGAACAAGAGGTCAAGGATGAGAACCCAGAAACTGACAATGACAAAGGAAAACAATGTTGAGAACGATCCAGATGATGAGGAGAGGGACTTCCAACAATGGGAGGTGACCAGTGGGTAGCCAACTGATGAGATTCAAGATCTCAATACAACACTTTTATAGTCCAGGCATTTTCCTGGACTTTGTAGCTATGTGTTATGCTTGATCCTGAAGGGTCTAGCATGAACTTGGCGAAGGTCCTAAGACACAAAGACTAGAGAGTATCTTGTGGACGGCAAGATCAAAGGTTCATCCTGGTGATGCCAGACAATGGACTTCCCAGTGAAACAGGTGGACCAAGGATAATCCCTTGTGATCAGGATGGGATGCAGGGAAAAGCTAAAGCGCTCACTCAAGTGTAGAGCAGAGACACATGAAGAGGAGGTTAGGATGTATACCAAGTAGGTCTAAGCTGAGGAATACAAATGCTACTTGGAGGTTTATATATAAAAGCAAAGAGTTGCTGAGTAATCATATAGAAACTGAAAGAATAAGAAAGAACAATGGCTGACTAATCATTGAGTCAGCGAGCCAATAGTGAAAGGAACTCAATGAGTAATCATAGAACCTTCTGGAAGAGAGGAGAATAAGTGAGCACATGGTGGGAGGGACTATGAGTCTAGTGTAATGAGAGCTAGATAAGGAGAAATATGTCCAAAAGCAGGGAAAGGAAACAAAGTGTACACATAAATTGTAACACTATGACAATGCCTGAGGTCCTATGAAAGGACGCTCAAGTCTAGATATCAAACATCAAGAAAGATAAAATATCATAGTCAAAAGTCAAATGGGGTCTAAATAGAGGATGGAACCAATGAGCGATAGTTATGAATACACAATCTGGTAGACAAAACCAAACCAGATGAAACAGAATGTATAAACCAGAACTGGATAGACAGCACAGACAATCGGATAAACAAAATGCAAAACAGACTGACCTCAAGACGGTACAGACAGACTTGGGACATGACTAGAACGCTTGATGGACATATGGACAAGCTGAAAGTAGGACCTACAACCATAGGAGGCCACAGGCTCCTACACCACCTCACTATGGGATGTGAGATCCACCTTGATAGATACCAGGCTTATCACCCAGTCAGAT